>JARJEC010110853.1:0-11990 GCA_030264575.1 Tachinus sp. AB-2021
TAAACGAGTAAACATTAACCAACTATTTATGCATTTTCTTTTCAAAATATTGCTTAAAGTTTACAAAAAAACATTTTATTATATTTATTATATTAAATCAATAAAATTCAAAGAGTAAATAATTCATTTTTGAAATAAATAGTGATACAAACTATATAACATTTTGTGACATTTTTCAACCAATTTGTGATACTTACAAATATTTATTTAATAAACATTGCAATTTTATAATGTTCTCCGATCTCTCAATATTTTGTGTTTACTGACATTTTATTTGTGATATTTTTCAATTGCGATATTTTGCGGCAAATATTTGATATTTCATTTTTTTTTTGGTATTTTTTTATTATTTCACAAAGATTTCAATTTTTATATTGTTTTTATCTCACAATATTTTGCAGTGATATTTTACAACCAAACCTGTGATACATTTCAGTGTTTTGCGCTAACATTTAATATTTCATAAATATTTTGCGCAAATATTTAATATTTCATAAATGTTTTTCGCTATTCTTTAATAATTCATTAACATTTTTTTAATGTATTCTATTATATATATATATATATATATATATATATATATATATATATTTTGTGATTTTTTTCAACTAAACCTGCAATATTTTTCAATATTTTGGGCAAATTTTTTTAGTCAAATTATTTTGGGCAAATCAACCTATAAAGATAATTACTGCGCAAATGTTTTTGATATTTCACAATTTTTTAGTATTTCATTAACATTTCAATTTTATAATGCTTTCTGATCTCACAATATTTTGCATTGTTTATTAACATTTTGTGATATTTTTGAAAAAACTTATGATGCTTTTCAATATTTTGCGGTAAATTTCACAAATATATTTCGATAATATTTTTAAATTTCAAAATCATTTCAATTTTCTAATGTTTTCTCATCTCTCAATATTTTGTATTATTTATTAACATTTTGTGATACTTTTCAAAAAACTTATGATACTTTTCAATATTTTGCGGTAAATTTCGCAAATATATTTCGATAATATTTTTTAATTTCGTAAACGTTTCAATTTTGCAATCATTTCTGATCTCTCAATATTTTGCATTGTTTATTAACATTATGTGATATTTTTCAAAAACCTTATGATATTTTTCAATATTTTGCGCTAAATTTCACAAATATATTTCGATATTATTTTGAAATTTCGTAAACATTTCAATTTTGTAATTGTTTTCTCATCTCTCAATAGTTTGCATTGTTTATTAACGTTTTGTGATATTTTTTAAAAAACTTATGATACTTTTCAATAACTTGCGGTAAATTTCGCAAAAGTAGTTTTAAATTTCGTAAACATTTCAATTTTGCAATCTTTTCTGAGCTCTCAATATTTTGTATTGTTTATTAACATTTTGTGATATTTTTCAATATTTTGCAGTAAAATTCACAAATATATTTCGATATTATTTTTTAATTTAGCAAATATTTGAATTTTGTAATGTTTTCTGATTTCTCAATATTGTTCAGCGTTTATTAACATTTTGTGATATTTTTCAAAAAACTTGTAATACTATTCAATATTTTGCGGTAAATTTCACAAATATATTTCGATAATATTTTTTAATTTAGTAAACATTTCAATTTTGTAATATTTTCTCATCTTTCAATATTTTGCATTGTTTATTAACATTTTGTGATATTTTTCAAAAAAGTTATGATACTTTTCAATATTTTGAGGTAAATTTCGCAAATATATTTCGATAATATTTTTTAATTTCGTAAGCATTTCAATTTTGTAATCTTTTCTGATCTCCCAATATTTTGCATTGTTTATTAACATTTTGTGATAATTTTCGACTAAACCTTCAATACTTTTCAATATTTTGTGATACATCACAATGTTTAGTGTTTCATTAACATTTCAATTTTATAATGTTTTCTAATCTCTCAATATTGTGCATTGTTCATAAACATTTTGTGATATTTAAAAAAACTGTGATACTTTTCAATATTTTCGCTAAATTTTATTTTAAATTACATAAACAATTTAATTTTATAATGTTTTCTGGTTGCTGAGATTTTTTTGGTGTTTATTAACATTTTGTGATATTTTTGAACCAAACCTGTGATATTTCGCTAATATTTTATTGCTAATTTTATTAATATTTCATACACATTTTCTATGTTTATAATGCTTGATGATATCTCTAAATATTTCAACGAATGTTGAAAATTGTCATATTTTTATACATAATATTTTCTGATATCTGTCAATATGTTGAAATATTTATTTTGTGGTAGATTTCAAACAAACTTGTGATATTTTGCGCAAATTGTTGATATTTCACAAATATTTTATATTTCATAAACATTTCAATTTAAGAATTTTAGGAATATTATCCTGATGCTCATTAACATTTTGTGATATTTTTCAAGCAAACCTGTGATACTTCTCAAATTTTTGACTTTTCATAACTATTTCCTGCTATTTGTCAATATTTCATAAACATTTCTATTTTTATAATGTTTTCGATATTTAAATATTTTGCAGTGTTTATTAGCATTTTGTGATATTTTTCAAACAAATTTGTGGTTATTTATAGTTTAAATTTTTAATTTATCATAAACACTTTAATTTTATAATGTTTTCTAATCTCTCAATATTTTTCAATGTTTTATATAAAATAACATTTTGTGGTAGTTTTCAACCAAAGCTGTGATTTGACTTTGCAATATTTTGCGCTAATTTTTGATATTTCACAAATATTTTTTTGTTATTTTTTAATCGTTCATAAACATTTCTATTTTTATAATGTTTTCTACCTCTCAATATTCTGCACCGATTAATAATATTTTTTTAGTAACATTTTTAATATTTTATATTTTGTGATATTGTGCAACCAAATCTGTGATATTGAAAAGTATTTTCTAATGTTTGATACTTCATAAATATTGTTCGCTATTGTTTTCTGATATCTCAATATTTTGAATTTTGTGATATTTTTCAAGCCACCTGTGATACTTTTCAATATTTTCCGCATTATTTAGTATCTATCATATTGCTAAAGTTTTCTGAAACATTTATATTTCTGGACATTTATCAAATTTTATGTGAACCATTCTTACATTTTCTTGCGGTATTGCACTTATTAGCATTATATCACAGAAATATGATGATACTTCTTGTTGTTTTAAAGATTTTTCTTTATTTTCAACTAATTTTTAAGCACTTCATTACAGTTTTCAATGTTTTGCAAGATTTCGCAACATTTCTTTTTACTTCATTGCCATTTCGTGATATTTTTGGACATTTGGCAAACATTTTGTCAATAAACAATGAATTTTGAGATAATATTTTTTATTTAATTTTTTTCTCTAAAAAATACGCATTTTGCAAATTTTTACTAATTCTCAACTATTCACAGACGTTGTATAATATTTAGCAACATTATACAAATATTCTGGGATATTTCAAAGACATTAGTATTTTATGATTTATGATTTTATGAGAAAATCTTATTAAAAATTGCTCGCATAATACCTTTTGATATTTTTGGAAGATTTACCCAACATTTAAATAGTATTATGTTTTCAACATTTAACCAACATTTTCAAACATTTCATTATATTATTTCTTAAAATGATTATTTCATTCTGATTCAATTGCAAACTTCTGATTGGCTGAAACAGCCGTAGCAATTCGCTTCTAAATCAGGCTAATATACGTACCCCGAACTTTCGTGCAGCCGGGGGACATGCACAAGAGTACCGTGTATATTGTAATACAATGTAACAATTTGGGATATCATTAGAAAGTGTTTAATAAATGGAAGCAAAAAATGAAACTTTGCCTACATTAGTTAATTTCAAACAGAAAATTTAAATAACTTTTTTGAATATTTCATTCAAATGCAGGATTTTGGTTGGCTTAAAAAATGAAATCGTTTGTGTTTTCACCAGTGACGTCCATGATGACGTTATTAAATTGTAAATGTCTTATTAATGTTTAAAATAAATAAACAAGTAGTGTTTAAGTGTGTAAGTTTTTTTTTAATAATCTTTAAAAATACAACTAGTGTATATTAAAGATTGTAGTAAATTGTTCTCTTTTTCGAGATAAATTATGTTGTTTGCCAAGCACACGAGCGCGCTCTCTCAAAATCAAACAAATATAATTTTAGAAAATCACCAATACACTCGTATTACCTTCGATAATTAGCAATATTTCAAAAAGGATGTGCTGCTATGCAACAATTCAACATTATTATTTCGAAAATATTTTTTAAATTATTAAATATTTTCAAATTGTACATTTTTCAAGATTTCATTACATTTCTACACAACATTTTTCTATTTTTTCTTCATATATGACAATATGTGTAACAACTTTTCTAATTCTGAAGAATATTATTTTTTAAATTTCTCAACATTTTGCAATATTTCAAACATTTCTCAAATACCTTACAACACCTCTTAATTTCAACATTTCATGTCCGAATATGGTGGAATTTATTAGTTTCAAAATTTATTATGTTTTTAATATTCCATTGTAATTAATTTCTTAACATTTTTCAGATTTCCTGACATTTTACGGTTCTCGTAAATTTCTAGATTTATACCAACATTTTTCGTCGTATTTTAGAACATGTCTAACAATTTTTCTAACTTTTAAGTATTTAATGTTGCGATTTTTCACACCATTCCTCAAATCAATTATTATGTTTTATATATATATATATATATATATATATATATATATATAATATTAAAAAACCATATTCGGTATTTATATTGTTTTATACAAGAAATAAAGATTGTTGAAGATTAAAAATCAAAACTATCAACATTTCTCGCAAAGAATGTTTTTTTTAATATCTACTATAATTTTTAACAATTTACAAATTTTCTGATTTTATATTTCTTGCTAATTTCTCAACCAATTATTTTGCTTTGTTTAAATTTCCTGAAATATAACATTTTTTATGTATTTCATAATATTTCTAGTATAATTCAAAATAATTGTAACTTTTTTGTAATCAATTTTAAAAATTTGCTTTTTCGCACTGTAATAATTTCAAATGAATGGAATGCAGTAAAATCTCTAGTTGCGGACACCCCAATAGGCGTACAGCTCGTATAAACGGACAGTTTAGACATATATCCTTATATGTATCTTGCTTTCTTTTAAGCGGACAAAATCAGTTGCACCGTAAGTGTCTGCTTAATGAAGACTTCGGATATTTCTGATTTTAAAGTTCTCGTTAATATTTCAACTTTTTATTTTTCTCAAAATTATTTGGCAATTTATTTTTTAATTTCCTGAAATATAACATTTTTTATATATCCCATTATATTTCTAGTACATATAACTCAAAATAATATTCGCTATTTCGCAATAAATTTGAAAAATTTGCATCTTGCAATTTTACAAATAAGTGGAATGATTAAAATAAAGGGTTTTAAATTAACCAAGAAGTTGAACGATTGGGAATAATTAAACTTTTATATAAATTTAAATTCTCACAAATACAAACATTATTTTTCTACCTTTTTATATTTAATCATTTTATTATCGGACGAATGCTGATTATCCAGATTAATAAAATAATCATTTAAAACTTTAAATAAATAAATTTTTAAATAATCTGTATAAAAAAAGGATTATTTAATTTATAGCCGCATCAAAAATAATTTTAAAACTAATATAAATATGTTTTGCAAATAAAAAGAATGCAATATAATTATTATATATAAAAAGTATATTTTATTGGAAAAAAAATGATTTTCCGTTTCCGACAATTTGATGCCTTTTTCATAAATTTAAATATTGCTACGTTTAAGGCCCGAGGAAAGCAAAAAATTGAAATTTTAAAAAATATCAATTTTTGTATAAATATTAATAATAATTTACTTAATTAAATTTGAAAACGGAATAACATTAAAAAATCGAGTAGGCCATTTGTTGCATTCAACAAGTACGTATAATTTTGATGGAAAAAAACGCAAGTTTTGTTTTACATTATTACAGATAACAGCACTAAATGGAAATTGGATAAAATAAAACGTTTGCGAAATTTTGCTCCGTATCTAATTGCAGATTTTATCAAAATTAAGTAGCACATGGTATTTTATGCAAAATTAATAATGAAACACAATTTTGGCGCGAACCATTTTGTCCGAATCAAATTCATTTACGCAATAATGCATTTACAATAAACATTTTGTTCGTGCGAGAAATGATTTGGAATTAAATATCCGGTCGCGTAAGTTTTTTTTAGAATTAGTATTGTTCGAAAACAAATAGCATTAATCAAATCCCGTGGGTGTTTGTGATTAGCGGTATCAAATTAAATAAACAAACAAAAATTATACCGGTTTATGCTAAATGTTCCGCTGATGGACAGAAAAGCGTCAAAATATTATTGGTTTGAGCGCCGCGACCGCGCGTAATAATTTCGACAAATATTTATTGGTGTTGTCATTAATTGAGTGAACGAGTTTTGAAAATGATAGGCATCGTTTGATTGATAACTTAATTTTTAGAGCGGTATTGATAGCAATTAAGTTTGATTGGTAAATTAATGTATACCTGGGTGGCTAATTCAGCGAGGGGGCCGGTTTTGGAGTTGGCTGCAACCCATGCTTCGGCGAAGGTTTCCATAGCACTTTGAAAGTCCATCGTCATAAATATGATAAATACATAGAACTATTAGAATGACATGTTTGGGTGCCGGCAGCGTGGCTCAAAGTTCCGGGCGCGAGGCGTTAATAGAACTGCTTCGAACAAGCGCACGTTAACGACTGACGGACCCTGTGTGTGCGGTGTACTGCGCTATGTTCAACAGCGGGGAGTTTTGAGCGGGCATTCTGAGCGGGTATTCTGAGCTCTGAACTGCAGACCGCGGCGGGACGCCACCCCTTGCGCCTTCGATGCGCCGCGCCACGCGCAAAGATGCTTTTCAAAAAGCGCCGTGCAATTTTTCACGATGAGAGAAAATTAAGTCCAACCCACTAACCAACCAGATTTGTACCTATCAATCTTTATACCTAAAACATCTCAACTAACTTCGCAAAATAAAAATAACAATTAAAGCAAAACAACACGAGCGATGTTCGCGCACCCTTTAATCCCCGTCGCTTTTCGCGCTAATCGGTTTAAACGAGCCCAGTCCAAAAACAGGAAATCGGCAGATTAACGAATCAATCAGCCATGCGTTTATTTACACATATAAATTAAAGATTTTTCTTAAGAAATTGTTAAGCGCTGGAAAAGCGCTTGCGTAATCGGCGTCGCGATGCTCAAATGAATAGAAGTGTAGGCGGAGTTCTCAATTGCATAGGCGGTTCTGTATTTAGGGTTGTCCCACACGCGACAAAAGGTTCATCAAATTATTCATCCCTTACAGATTTCCGCATGAAATAAAATAAACTGCAAGATGCAGGGAGCCCCATATGTGGCTCACACTTATATTTTCCCCGCGCATCGGTATGCTTTTTGTATGATAATTTAACGACTTATTTTCTCTAATACAAAACCTATTTTACTCCGACGTATTCAGCTTTTCTCATTGCAATGTTTGTTTTATTTCTACCTCGTTCGCATCGATGCCACCCAAATTGATTAATACATAAAACCGACGAGAAACAATCTCATATCCCGTAAGTATAAGTGACCTATATATAATATACTTTGGGGTATTATATCGCTTCGAAAATTTGCATATTCTCTGCCTCCACTGATTCACAACATACCGTCGACGTCTTAAGGAAATTTGAATAAGAAAAAAATCAATAACAAACACAAATAATTGAAATTCTTTTCGCAAATATTAAATATTTCATTTCAGCGCGAATCAATTCCATTTATCTCACGTATTTCAAATAGAAACTTTTTAAAATTTACTTACAATTTTTGCAGTTTTTGTAATTTCAATTTTATAAAACAAAATTGTAAGCGAATCAAAAATATATGTTTTCCTATGCGAGACGAATGAAATGCATTCTGGTATAACTAAATACAAGTTCAATTTGACAAAAATTTCGCGTTTTTGTATTTTTAATTTTATAAAATTGTAAGCGAATCAAAAAAATATGTTTTCCGATGCGAGACGAATGAAGTGCATTCTGGTATAAATGAATAAAATTTCAATTTGGCAAAAATTTTATGTTTTTACAATTTATATTTTATAAAATGAATTTGTAAACCAATAAAAAAATTAAATATGTTTTGTGACGTGAGGCAAGCGAAAAACATTATAGATTAAATTGCTTTTTTAACAGTTTTTTAAATAAAATTTTGATTTTATAAAAATTGCATATTTTTATAATTTACATTTTATTAAATAAAATATGTTTTGGGATGTGAGACGAACGAAGAACATTTTTAACCGTTTCATTTAATAAAATTTCAATTCTATAAAAATTCCATATTTTTATAATTTATATTTTATAAAATAAAATTTTAAACTAATAAAGAAATAAAATATATTTAATGATGTGAGACAAATGAAAAATATTATGGATTAAATTGAGTCTTTGACCGTTTTTTGAATAAAATTTCAATTTTATAGACATTCAATATTTTTATAATTTATATTTTATAAAACAAAATTGTAAACTAATAAAGAAATAAAATATGTTTTCTAATGTGAGTGAGACAAATGAAAAATTTTATGGATTAAATTGATTTTTTAACCATTTTATTAATAAAATTTCTATTTAATAAATACAAATTCCATATTTTTATAATTTATATTTTATAAAATAAAATTGTAAACTAACAAAAAAATTAAATATTTGTTGTGATGTGAGACAAACGAAAAACATTATAGATATTAAATTGATTTTTTAACCGTTTTTTTTAATATAAACTTTCAATTTTATAGAAATTCCATATTTTTATAATTTATATTTTACAAAAAAAAATAAAATATGTTTTCTGATGTGAGACAAATGAAAAACAATACGGATTAAATAGATTTTTTAACTGTTTTTTTATATAAAATTTCAATTTTATAGAAATTCCATATCTTTATAATATATATTTTATAAAACAAAATTGTAAACTAATTAAGAAATAAAAAAATGTTTTCTGATGAGAGACAAATGAAAAATTTTATGAATTAAATGGATTTTTGATCCGTTTTTTAATAAAATTTCAATATTATAGAAATTTCATATTTTTATAATATAAATTTTATAAAATAAAATGTGTAAACTAATAAAACAATAAAATATGTTTTGTGACGCGAGACGAACAAAAAACATTATAGATTAAATTCATTTTAACCGTTTTTTTTAAATAAAATTTCAATTTTATAAAAATTGCATACTTTTATAATTTATATTTTGTAAAGTAAAATTGTAAACTAATAAAAAAAATAAATTATGTTTTGTAATGTGAGACAAATGAAAAATATTAAGGATTAAATTGATTTTTGAACCGTTTTTTGAATAAAATTTCAATTTTATAGACATTTCATATTTTTATGATATAAATTTTATAAAATTAAATTTGTAAACTAATAAAAAAATAAAATATGTTTTGTGATGCGAGACAAACAAAAACCATTGTGGATTAAATAGATTTTTTAACCGTTTTTTTCATATAAAATTTCGATTTTATAAAAATTGCATAATTTTATAATTTATATTTTATTAAATAAAATTGTAAACTTATAAAAAAATTAAATATGTTTTGTGATGTGATGTGAGACAAACAAAAAACATTATAGATTAAATTGATTTTTGAACCGCTTTTTTGATAAAATTTCAATTTTATTGACATTTCATATTTTTCTAATATAAATTTTATAAAATAAAATTTTTAACTAATAAAGAAATAAAATATGTTTTCTGATGTGAGACAAATGAAAAATATTATGGATTAAATTGAGTCTTTAACCGTTTTTTGAATAAAATTTCAATTTTATAGACATTCAATATTTTTATAATTTATATTTTATAAAACAAAATTGTAAACTAATTAAGAAATAAAAAATGTTTTCTGATGAGAGACAAATGAAAAATATTATGAATTAAATTGATTTTTGACCCGTTTTTTAATAAAATTTCAATTTTATAGACATTTCATATTTTTATAATATAAATTTTATAAAATAAAATGTGTAAACTAATAAAACAATAAAATATGTTTTGTGATGCGAGACGAACAAAAAACATTATAGATTAAATTCATTTTAACCGTTTTTTTTAATAAAACTTCAATTTTATAAAAATTGCATACTTTTATAATTTATATTTTGTAAAGTAAAATTGTAAACTAATAAAAAAAAATTATGTTTTGTGATGTGAGACAAATGAAAAATATTAAGGATTAAATTGATTTTTGAACCGTTTTTTGAATAAAATTTTAATTTTATAGACATTTCATATTTTTAGAATATAAATTTTATAAAATTAAATTTGTAAACTAATAAAAAAATAAAATTTGTTTTGTGATGCGAGACAAACAAAAACCATTGTGGATTAAATAGATTTTTTTAACCGTTTTTTTCATACAAAATTTCGATTTTATAAAAATTGCATAATTTTATAATTTATATTTTATTAAATAAAATTGTAAACTTATAAAAAAGTTAAATATGTTTTGTGATGTGATGTGAGACAAACAAAAAACATGATAGATTAAATTGATTTTTAACCGTTTATTTTTATAAAATTTCAATTCTATAAAAATTCCATATTTTTATAATTTATATTTTATAAAATAAAATTGTAAACTAATTAAGAAATAAAATATGTTTTCTGATGTGAGACAAATGAAATATATTATGGATTAAATTGATTTTTTAATCGTTCTTTTTTAATAAAATTTCAATTTCATAAAAATTCCATATTTTTATAATTTATATTTTATAATACTAAATTGTAAACTAATAAAAAAATAAAATATATGTTGTGATGCGAGACAAACGAAATGCATTAGATTAGATTAGATTAAATTCATTTTTAACCGTTTTTTTTATAAAATTTCAATTTTATAAAAATTCCATATTTTTATAATTTAAATTTTATAAAATAAAATTGTAAACTAATAAAAAAATGAAATATGATTTGTGATGTGAACAAACGAAATGTTTTAAACGTTTTTTTATAAAATCTCAATTCAATCAAAATTCTACATTTTTATAATTTATATTTTATAAAACAAAATTGCAAACTATTAAAAAAATTAAAAATGTTTTGGGATGTGAGACAAATGAAAAACATTGTTCATTAAATTCATTTTTTAACCGTTTTTTTATAATTTTAAACTGTCTTTTGTATTTATTTTTTCAATTGTATTATATTTCGATGGTTTATTTTAATATAACATAACCTAACCTAACCTAACCTAATCGATTTTTATAATAGTTTAAACTGCTTTTTGAATGAATTTATATACCTTTTTTTTAAATTTATTGTTCTTCGATATATTTTAATAATGTTTTTTATTTGTTATTACAATTTTTTTTAATTCTTATTTTTTAATTTTTCAAATTTATTTATTGTTTTAAATAGTGATGCCGCCGGATTCCCTTTTTGTCCGGAACCGGATACCGGATTCATTACCAAAAATAAAGGTCGAAACCGGATCCATAAACAATATAAAAATTCTTGTGTGGATGCAATTTTTTTCACTCTTGTTGCATTCAATTTTCAATTAAAATAATTTACAAAACGTCTTTTCTGATTTTTATTTTCCTTAAAGTAAAACATTTAAATTTATTTTTATAAAATTTTCTCAATATAAGCTAAAAAATTGAAGAAGGAAAGAAATCAAAAAACATGAAAATTTCTTAATTTGTTCATAAATATTTTATTTTTTTGCAAAATACAAACGTCAGAAGAGTTTTGTTTTTAATTAAATTTGGAACATTTAAAATATTTTTTTATTAAAAACTTTTTTTCTGAACTATTTTTTTAATATTATCCTTGCAACACAGTTTTTTCTCCAAATTTTAGTTAAAGATACAAAAAGTTGCAAATCAAAACTATCTTGTAATAAAAAAAA
>JARJEC010110860.1:0-12029 GCA_030264575.1 Tachinus sp. AB-2021
GTATACCCGGAGACAAAACCAGTGCTGGTTTTGTCTCAGACCATACTCTATACCTTTTTTTGTGTTATGTACCCTTTTCTATTGTTGCGCAAAACGCCTTCCTTCAAATTGGTCTATGTTGGCTTTGCTGTTGTTGATTACAAATATTCAAATATTGCAGTTTTCTTATTTTTCTAAACACAAAAAAAATTTGAAAAAATTATTGATTTTCCTCAGCTTGAATTATTTTTGCATAGATCAGCCTTTGTTGTTAATCTTTTTTAAGTCTGATCATTGCAGCATCAATAATAAAAATGAAATAGTTGCGTTGTGGGAGAAAAACTCATAGTTTTTGCTGTCTTTGCTAATATTGTTTCTTGTAAATTATCTGGGTTTATATTATATAGGGATTGCATTAAGTAGATAAAACAATCTGCAAGCAAAAATTGTGCATATTTTACCAAAACTGTCAGCTGAACGCTTATATTGCTACCGTTAGCTTGTTAATAAAGATATTGATGATGCATAGCGTCACTGTATAATAGAGTACTTATGATTATGAATATCGGTGCTTAACTAAACTTATACGTTTTTAGAACGAAATTTAAATCCAAAAGCGGCGTGTCTGAAAAGGCGGGAAGAAGAAAAAGCAGAAGATGGTCCAAAATTGGGACCTGGACCACATCACATGTTATCAGCGCCGCATTATCCCGCCATACCTGTAAGTTCATCGCTGCTATAAGTAATTATCATTTTATATATACTATTTTATTAAAATCATATTTTTATAATGCTCTCATATTTATAAATTCAATGCAACTATTAGGTGATATATTGCACATCTTTTATTAATGTAGTTTTAACTGTGTTAATGTATTTAAATCACATAATTTGATGTAATTATCATGTTGTAATTAAATCTACATTGATTGATAGAATAATTAAAATTGAGTTATTTAATATTTAAATTACCCGACAGTGATTATAAATATTCTCAGCATTATGAATTTATTGAATATTATTTACATCTGCATGTACAGGCTGCTACGACGTGTTAAGTTCACTTTATTATATTTAATATGTATCATACTAAATTACTGTATTAAGTTTTAAAAATCTGTTTTTATCTTGGAATTTATATAAAATTTAATTTTTATTTGTTGTCTTATTGTCTTAAAAATAAAATGTTGGCTTAACACTCTACTTCCTGTAAATGCAGAGACAAGTTATGTGTATTGATTAAATGTAGTGTTTGTTTTAGGGTCCTCCGCCAAACTTGCCTCATAATACTGGGCAGCCTCAATAGCATTGCTAAAAGGGCTGACTGTAGAGCTCCAAAACTTGTACATAACACATGTTCGTACAAACGGCATCCATTTTCATCCATCATGCATAAACTATATTATATTTTTTTAAAAGAAGCATTCAGTAGTGATACTGTATTTTTATGTTTAAATTTTTTAATGAGTTTGTTAACAAATACAAATAATTGTAAATTTCTAAAGAAAAAGTAAGTAATGACATTATTTGTTTTTTCATATATGGTTTGAATGGTCTCTCTAATTTATTTGTTAAGTGCCAAATGATGCTTGTAGATCTCTCTTATTTTTTTATTTTGTTATTATTTTATATATGTTGCCATTTTTAATTTATTTTTCTACTGTTTTTAAATTTTAAGTACATCACATGTAAGTGCAAACCATATAGGAAAAAAATGTAATGGGGCTTCCAATTCAATACACTATTAATTATTTTTAATCATTATGCTCTCTTGTATTTTTAAGGGATATAATTTGCCATTTTATGTTTTGTTATGTATTAATTAGAATAAATCTTTTTTATTGTGTTGTAATGATTTGCATAGAATTGAATAAATATATTTTAATTGACAATAAAATTTCGCTATTTAATTGGAAGCCCCCGTGAACAAATAACTCGACAAATAAGTAAAAAATATATACAAATTAATGCGCCAGTATTCTGAAAATTTGAAACATGTTCCGTGTTTTGTTCTAGAGGAATTTTGCTGTAAATATTTTTAATCTGTAAGAAGGGGCAAGGTTTCTCTAAAACACATTTATTTTTAAACCTGTACATAGTCCACTTAATTTTATATATATATTTAAAAGAGAAAGTATCCCTTGATGTTTAACTGGATGATGTTTGTATAAAATTAAAGCAAAAAATTATTTGTATAGTGATTTTTTAGTTTCGGTAACCATTGGTTAAACAGCAAGGGACTGATAAAGCGCCACCTCTTATCGGATATTACAAACAAATATGAAAATGTGTTCTTTATAAAGATTATTTTACTTAAAGTTTCTTGGGTCTACTTAAGAAATTAGTGCAACTATAAAAATACAAAATCTAAGTATTGATTGTAATGGATTTTAAATTTATTTTTTACACGTTAAGTTATATAATTTAGTTTATATATTTTTAAGTATAACTTTATTTCTTAGATTTATCTTTGAGATAGGAATGTAATATTTTAGTATTTTTTTTTAGTGAATACTTATTTATATATTATTGTTTTTTCATTGTTGGAAAGCATTTTTTAATAGTTTTAATTGGATATGATCACATTTTAGAACAAAATAGCAAATTTTACAGTATTAATCGGATATTGTGCAACCATTAAAACTATTAAGGGCTTAATTCGTTGTAAAAATTTTTATATTTTTTTTTAATAAGTACGAGAAAATCCATTATCTGGACAACATAGTATATTAAATCGAACCAGTGTTATTAATTAAATTGATTAAAAATTAGGCAGCCGTCTTTTGGGCAGCACTCGAAATTCAAAGCTAATTTTATGTAATTGGCAGCCATATTATTTTTTATTTTATTTTGCTATAATTACTATAAGTAAAATTTTCAATATTGGTGCGAAGATTATCCTCTGCGGCACAAGTTTTGAAAATTATGTATTCCCTACAGAGTTTTGTAAATTGTTTGGACATTTTATAAGATTATATTTTTGTAGATATTTGAGAGAACGATGCATAATTTCAAATGACTTGTGTGTTAAATGGGTGATTAGTGCAACAAATTACAAAAAATAATGAATAAAAACAAATCTTGTAAAGCTTACATTTGAAATTGTATAAACGTTTTAAGCGAAATGTGTTTTTACGTATATTAAAAATTATATAAGATAAAAAATATTGCGTGATGAAGATATAAGTTAGGTAATTCATCTAGACATTCAAATAAATGATTATCAACTATATGTAATATACAATACGTACATAATATACTATGTGCCATTTTTCCATAGCCATTGTTTTTATTTTATTATATTTCTTTCTACTCCTTTTAATTAGAAATAAATAAATTTCAACATATACCACGTAAGTAATATTAATTTACGTTGATTTTATAAAATGTATGTTTAGATTATTCATAAATTTTGTTACCTTTCTGGTTATACATTTATGATTTATTTTTATTTTTAGTATTTGTTTATAAATATAAAACATTCTTTTCTTGTTTAAATTGCATTTGTTGCAATAATTTAAATTGAGGTTATATTAAAATATTTCAGAATTGGTATTTATACATATTACAAATTCAAATTTGCAAAAGTATAACAGGTGTTCCATTTAATACAAATTGATGTTAACTAGACATGATATTTTTTGAATTTCTTGCTACAAAGTAGGGTGTTGTATTTTAGCCCATAAAAATGTTATTAGAGAATTCTTAAATAAAAAAGTATGGGCTCGTTCCCTATTTAGGTATTCCCCAGTATAACTACATATATTTACAATAATAAAATTGTAAATATATGTAGTTATACTGGGGGATAATAATTATTATATACAGGGTGGTCCACTACAGAAGAAACTGGCGCCTTTTGGCGTTATCTTTGGACCACAACTCTATACTCTTCTCTATTTATGGTTTGAAACGTAAACTATGAAATATTAAATGTTTCACGAAACGTTTTATTTGCCACCATTGAAATAATATACTATTTTAAATTTGCATAAAAAAAACTAAATTTTACCAAAAATTTCGTTTTGTTGACGCAAATCTGTTGACTAATTATTTACTTATTTTAAAATATATTATAAATAATAAATTTTAAGCGAAACTTAACAATTGATATTTGTTAAATATGGCTAATATCCAAATATCAGTTATGTCACGTTGCCCCTTAAGAATTACGTAAATTTTACGCAAATTTAAAAAAGTAAATGTCTTGTATTGCATTTATGTAAATTTGCATATGGTATTTTATGTTTCATTGGCGGTCATTTCAACAAATTGAGCAAATAAAACGTTTAATATTTTATAGTTTATGTTTCAAACTGTAATTAACAACCCCCAAGCAGACCTGTGTCTACTCTGCTGTTTTACAATTGGACGTTGATTTTTTTATTGGGGATTTAGAAATGCATGCATAGCAAAACTTTATCCAAGGTTGATATTTAATGTTGATGCTGCCACCAGAGAATAATGCTTCATCTATCCGCACCTTTAAGTAAATTAAAGGTCGGTCCGTCATTGAATGGAGCACAGAAGACGGGTGCCTTAAATTGTGTGCACTTCTTGTTCAAGGTAAAAGGTATGTTGATTTTTGTTTTTTATTATGCACAAAGTAATGTTGGTCGGTTTTGATTTTGTTAATAGTACAATGACCACGTCCGCCAGATCCGTGTTTTGTTTCCCGGACGCGCTTAAGACAGATTTAGGTGGGCTGACAGCGGGGACCACTAACAATTTGTTGGTGCAACTAACTTAGACGCTTCTATTGTTTCCATTTTTCTACTTAAGAGATTAATACCCGCGACATGATGAGCAGGTTTAATTGCGGAGGTATTTTTCACACAAATTTTTGACAAAAATTAAATTGATACTTTTTACAGTACAACCATTTTAGCGTGAAAGACGGCTTTCCGAAACGATAGAAAATGATGTATAATACGAGAGAGGTTCAGAGTATGCCTAGAGACAAAATTAGCAGAGATGCGTAAAGTTTTGAATTTCGATATTTTTCTGTGCGCTATTTATACTTCACGAATATTTGGAGATGAAATTTTTATTTTAATTTAAAAAATTTATAATTTTAAAGATTAAAAAAACATTTTAAGGGATGGTTTTATTAATTGTTATTTAAAAAAAGTAAAATAAAGTTGAACAAGTCCACAAATCAGTAATTGGCTTATATGAAGGCGTCGTTGCATTTTTCGAATTAGCGATGATTTGACAGTACATCGGTATCTGTATCCTGGTAATTGTTAAAAAAATGAAACAATCGGAAAAATTAAAGAATGTATAAATAAGTTAAAACAAAAACAATACTTTAATTATTTCTAAAATTAAATATATAAACTTTATTAAGTTTGTTCTTTTTCGTTTTCAATCTCGCTATTTTCCTCGACGTTGTTTATAATTTCGCTAATCATTGTCATGATATTGTCAATTTGTTCGTTTGCTTCATTAAATTCAGTGTCAACTTCTTCCGTTTCTAAATCCACGACCATGTGCTCTTCATACATAAATCCGTCATCATCCAAAATTTCAAGAGATGCCTCCGACATATTAACATTAATTACTTCATCATCTATTGTCTTCACTTCAAGTGTTTCTTTTAAATCGGTAGTATCTTCTATTTCTATTTGTGCTTCTTGAACAATTACATCACGAATTTTGGACTTAATGAATTCTTTATTTAATATGCTGGGATTATTATCGATTATGTCAAAAATTTGTTGTTGTAATTTCCTCAATTCTTCCTTTTCTTCAAAGTCGCGTTGTTCTTCAATTATACGTTTAATTGATTCTTTAGTACCAGTCGAAGATTTTTCTTTTGCAACAATTGAGCGTTTCTTTTTAAATTTATCGAGAACGTTGCGTAGTTTATCTTTAACACTAGCTTTATGCTTTTGTTCTCGGACTATAGATTTTACAGACTGCTTCACGCTTTCTTTTTCACGTAACTTTGTTTCTATTGAGCGGGGATGGCTTTTATTGCGAATTTTATCAAATTTAATGCTAGATTCAATTGCGAGTTGCGTGAGATTTTTCCTTTCTCTAGACTTTGGACGAATTATATCAACTTTATTTTTTATATTTGATTCATTTGATGTTTTCGACTCTAATACAACATCTTTTGTTTTTCTTTTCTTTTTTTCTGCACTTAATATGGGAGTATCTTCATATTTGGAAAGATTTTGTTTCTTTTCTTTTTTAAGCGTCTTTGTTTCACCTAATTGAGATTTATTTTTACTGGGACGTTTTTCTTTTGATTTTAAATATGAACTATTTTCTGTTATTATATCTACTTCTTTTTCTATGTCTTTGGCTTTTTTAGTTGTGTTTTTCACTTTTTTCTCTTTTTTAATTACAGTTTCTTTTGGTTGTGATTCTTCCGATTCGTCTGACAACTGAACAACTTTTTTACTTGACTTTGTAGTTGCTACATTACCAATGGTTTCTGTGGAAATTGCTTCTGATATTTCCTTAGAACTATCTTCTTCTTCATGATCTTCTTCTTCTGTCTCAACTGTAGTAGATTTCAACTTTTGATCGTTTTCTTCTTCGTCTTCCTCTATTTCTGATATGTTCCTGTCGTACACTTCATCAGATATAATTTCTTCACCTTTTTCGAAGCTGCCTTCGCCACTTAATGAATCTATAACAAAAAATATATTGTATTGTAGGTTTCTATAGTCACTTTTCTTGTAGTAAGAGTATAAAATATTAGACATCCATCTAGAACACGAAATACACCCTACAGACAACAGGTTTCAACAATTTGGCAAAAAGATTAAGTAAAAAGCTTGTATATCCTCAAAGTGATTCCAGAAATAATGACAAAAAGAAGTAACAAGTAAAACTAAAAATTCATAATATATTTAAAAATGGTTCAGTAAGGTTGCAGTAGAGAGACACATTTTAAAGTAAATGGTCTTGTCAGTTTGAGAAAGTATGCTATCATCGGCAAGACCGTATATACGTCGATCGTGTGCAGAGTGTAAAGTGTAAAACAGCTTTACTAATTCGTGATACGGTGTTTAACGAAAATTCCCATTATCACTAAATTAGAAGCAGTTGCTGTTCGCATACACTTTCCTTTTCCGATATCAGTTTGTTCTGTGTATATAAATTCTAATGCGTTAAACGTTCTTCTCGTTAATCAATTATTTGATCAACTTCCATCCCCAATACTTCTTATCGTCGATTTCAACTCATAACATTGTATGTGGTTCAAATAGAACTGATAGCAGAGGCCGCAATTTGGCCAATTTGTTTTCAGCAATGGATCTAGTTACCTTGAATAGAAGTAATAAAACCAATTTTTCCATTGCCAATAGGACATTTTCTGCCATTCATCTCACTATTTGTTCAGCAGATATAGCGGGTTTATTGGATTGGGAAGTCTCGGACTATCTTTATGATAGTGACCACTTTCCAATTATAATTCGCTTGTTTGGTTATAACGTTCTTCAACATCGCCATTGCAATTGGAAATTAAAAGAAGCCGATTGGGATATGTTTGTTCAATTATTTGATTTAAGGAAAAGGGTAAAGCGGTCACTGCTTTCATTGATTCTATCATTCAAGCAGCTACTCATCCTATTCCATTATCCTGTAGACCTCACAGGGAATCTGTTCCTTGGTAGAATGCAAATTGCAAAAACGCTAAAATTAATAGAAGACGATCTTTCCGTAAATTATTGCCTCTCCGACTAAAAAGAATATGCTTGCCTATTTGAGATATAAGGCAATAGCATGACGTACCTGCAGGCAAATAATAAAAGCAGCTTTTGATACAATACGTATCATCTATTAATTCAAACACTCCGGTTGGGAAGTTGTGGAAAAGTCAGAAAAATTTCTGCTTAAAATGTACCCACTCCTATAACCGGTTTTTTAGTAGATGGTTGTATTGTTACCCAGCCTCTGAAAACGTTGTCGATGTGTTAATTAACGTCTACACTGCTGAATCCAGCAATAATAACTACTACACAAATTTCCGTGTTTTCAAATCAATACCGAAAAACAACATCTGCATTTTGCAACCGATACGGTTGAAGATTATAATGTACCATTTGGTGTGTAGGAATTTGAGTCGGCTTTGTCCGAGGCGCATAACACCGCTTCAGGTGCCGATTCTATGCACAACGCTATGATAAAACTTCTTTCTTATCATACTAAAGAGCAATTATTAAGACTGTACAAACAAATTTGGACTTTTGGTTACTGACCTAGGTCTTGGAAACTTTCAATTATTATTCCGGTGCTCAAACCTTGCAAGGATAGGAAGAAACCAAAAAGTTACAGGCCCATCTCTTTAGTACTGCATACACACTTTCGCAGCGTCTCATCCGATCAAAGAAATCTTGCGCTGTAATGTTGCAGCATTTTATTCCTCGTTGCTGCAGTTGTTGCGGGTGATGTTAGGCAACGGAGTTCTGTTACGGGGAAATGTTGCAAGTGTGTACGCAGTATAAGAGTTTGCATAGGCAGCTCGTTATATTAGCACTTTTAAGAAAAAAAATTGATACAAAAAAATATAATATAATACTCGCTTGTTGATAAAACAACGAATTCATGCAAATTGCAGAAAAAGGAATTGATGTTGGCAATGCTACTGAATAAAAAATGATTATTATTTAGTGGCATTATGTAATTAAAAAAAAAAACAGTTTGAATATTGCAAAACAAAAAAATCTTACGAAAATCATGTATCGCAACCTTAAAAATTAATTTTAAAGCATCATTTTTCAAGGATAATTATTTCTGGTTCAGATCGATAATGTACGTACGATTTGCTTTTCATTACTGCATACACAAAAGCTACTTTTTTTACTATCGTCAAAAATTAAATATCCAGTTTTGATTAGCAACACCACCGCTGTTTGATATACAAAGCGGTAAAAAACGGCCAAAGCTGTAACTTGCTTATTTGCTTTCAAAAACAAAACACATCTTTTAATGACATCATAAAGACTATCGTTTGATGGCAATATGTATAAATATTTTAATTGTCATACGACTGAGCATTTATCAACTTTTTAATTTTAATTACATTATTTAGGGTCCACCTAAAAAGGATCAGCCGTTTTTTGACTTTATCCTTGGACTTAATAATATTTTGTTTTCAAAAATTCAATGTTACATAGCAAAAATAAAAAATGCATAAAAGCACATTAACTAAAATTATATAAAAATTAGGCAACTTAAAATTATTTAAAAAGCATATAAAATAAAAATAATTTATTTATAAAAAAACTGTACATAATTACACACTACCATAACAAAACAATTCTTTTTTGTTGATAAGTTGCAGCTAAAATTTAAATTCAACAAAAGTAAGCCGTATTAAAGAATAAGCTGAAACAAACATGCTACACACGAGTACCTATTTCTTCAATAGTCTCATCTAAAGCCTTTATCAGTTCTTCAGTCTCATCCGAATTTTCTTCCAACATTGTCGCATAATCTTCTTCTTCAGAAGCATCTAAACTTTCTGTTGTTATTTTATACTCTTCTTCATCCGTAGCTTCTGATTGTTCTTCCATCAATTCTTCTTCACTGATTGGCAACTCGCCCACAAAATCTTTATAATTAGAATTCCTTCTCAATAAAAATAACGCTGGTTTGGTTTTAATTCGTATTGGAGATAACGTTAAATAATCAAAGGTTAATTGATGAAAAGAATCAATAGTATGGATAATGTCATGTGTTGATTGGTATGGTTTCAGATTTGGAGAAAATTTACTTTTACCTTCAGCTATTATATGACTATAAGTATACATTTGAGGACATCCTGGTGTTAAATTTTCAGTCTTATCATAACTAAAATATTCATTAATTAAAATGATTAAAGATTTAGTTATAACGCATACATACATCCAACTTGGATTAATTTGTGTGAATCTAGAAACGCCAGTCTGTGCTGCTAAATTGTCTATATGCACTTTTACATTGGTTTCATTAATTGCTAGTCTATGCAGCTGACTAATGGCAGCACCACCAGGATAATTTGTGCTGGAAACTGTGAGCAGAAATATTGTAAATATTACATTTACTATCAAATGACCAACAACTCCCAATGACAGTAAATGGTATAGTTTGGATTTGTTACGATTTTCCCAACTGAAATGATAAAGATAGTTTAGACGTTCTTAATATTATTTATACTACGTACATTCGATGGCATGCAGTAGCAGCTGCCACATTTAAAAATGGATATACATATATAATAAATCTCAATTCTTTGTGAGGTAAAAATGAAAATAAAAATACAAACAGTATTGTTGGAAAAAATAGCTTTCTAACCCTCTCGTCAAAAATTAATCCAATTGGTATAAGGAACACAGAAGCTGCCATGCCTCTTGGTATTGCTGAATAAAAGTACCATAAAAATGGAGATGTCTTAGATCTACATTAAGGAATATTGCACTATTTACTTTAATAATTTTGTTTTATTATAACAACAAATGTGAACAAGCAGCCACTCATAGAACACCTATTACATATATTTTTTAGAATAAAAATAAATATTTTTTATAACGATTTAATGCATACAAAACCCATTGCCATATCTGCATAACTTGCTCTCAGCATAAAAGCACTTCATATAAATGCATACATTTATTCAACGCCCAACACCCCTAAGCCTGGCAGGTAGGGGTTGCCAGACTTAGTTGTTAGTATTTTTAGGAAGTGTATCAACTGTTGAAATTAAAAACAAACATTCCTTCTGGAAATGACTTGTCCAAATCGGTCACTAGCTCTTGCACTACAGCTTCAACAGCTAACAAATGCCATAATCGAAAAAAAGATAAATGTACCACAAGAAAACATCCGAAAGCAGTAATTCTTGCTAATGGAAGACATACACGTTATTAATAAACCAAGTCATCTTAACAACTTAACATCATAAAACATGAGCTCTTTCCAATTCCGGAAGAAAAAATTGAGGTTGCAATTTAATAAAATATCGATGATATCAAAGCTTAGAAAAATTTTAAAACTATTTCAAAACGTGATAAAATCATTCGTCAATTGATTGTCAGAGCAATTTTAAGAAAGTTTTCATAACAGACAATAAATAAATCGCAAACCATCCCTATGCAAGTCTATGTAAAGAATTTCTCTTTGGATTCTGCATGGCAAGTCACATGATCCTTTGACCAGTAAATCCCCGTCTATATATATAATGAAATAAAAAATTGTGAACCGCAAAAAAATTTATAAGTATATTAAATATGTATAAATATGTGGGTAACTATATGTACACTTTTACATACTGTAGAAGAAATACTGAGAAACCTAATAAAAAAACACTCATCAAATGGCACCATCTGCATAAAACTACACGCACAAATGCCACCAATTGACATCGTCTGCAGCAAAAGCAAAAGTTTAAAAAATTGTTAAGCAATTAAACTTTTTGCTACTATTTTAAAAACCATGGTTGTAGCGAGAATTAAAATTTAATTTATTTTTTAAAGGATACTCCATAATCTGAACTTCTATTCATAATGGTGTTGAACCACAGTACTTCACCTTCTGGCCATAGCGGTCTGTTCCAAAATATTGAGTCTATCACTACCGATACTAATAGAAACCCAATACCACCAGATGCTGCCAACTGAAATAACCTGCAACAAAATTTTATAATAACAAACAAAGTATTATAGTGAATTCAAAACCACCATGGAGTCGAAATAAACAAGCGAAACCGCGTGCTCGGTATGTGAACACAAGAAAGCCTGCATGCGATTGGTCGTTAGCAGAGGGCACGGCTGCTCAATCCAGACCCCATTAAAGTAAGATTTTATACATAGATGCATAAAATATTTGCGGTGTATAAGTAATATGGAAACCAAATGAGCTCACCATGTAAAAGACGCAAAATAACTCACTTAGGTATAGAAGTTAAAGAAATTATTTTAATGTTATAAAGCAGAAATCCTAGAAGATAATAGAAGCTCTGTAGAAACTATCATTGCGACACTGTCTTGCAGTTGTGTTCGAGCTGTGCATGTGTTTGTTTATTTTTGTTATATATATATACATATATATAT
>JARJEC010110870.1:0-12577 GCA_030264575.1 Tachinus sp. AB-2021
GTCAAGAACAGCCTGAAAAGCAATGCTTTATTTCACAATTTTTCTCAAGTTTGCTACAAATGCAAATAAAATGTTTGTAATAGCATTCATTCAAGAACTTTAATAATGCGTAGAAATTCATAATAAGATAATTAATTAATTCATAATAATAAAGTTAAATTTTTATCATCAAAATAGTAAATTTTGTTGTGTATTATCATTGTAATACTATTTGAATTAACAATGATTTTTACACTATGTGCCAGTAAGGCACAAGACTCAATCCCATACTAAATTCAGAAAGAAATTTTTTTCCGCTCAACAATAATTATCTTCATATAATAATTAAGAACAAAGTTTTGGATGTTTCAGACATTTGATTTAACCAATCGTTCTTATTTCAATATTTTAAAATCAACGTAAAAGTATGACATTGATTAAATCTTGTATAGTTTATTGAAATACGGAATTCCAACTGAATTTAAAATCGTAGCCAATGAAATGCCGTATTTCAATAAACTGTACAAGATTTGATATAATAACTTGCACACTGTTTTACAGGCATTAGTCACATCTTCTTAAATATTCTTAATGTATTAATTTATAATTCTTTACCCTTAATGGGTAGAATTAAGGCGGCTGCACAATTGCCCAGAAACAAAACGGGAACAAGTGGCATCAATTATATGTATTTATATGTAGACATGCACAACAAGCTAACGTTTCAAGGTTGCCCGAAAACAAAACGCAAGACTTGGCCAAGTTTTAACTTTTGCTTACTGGGATAGATCTGCAGCCAATCAGCGCAATGTAATATGTAAACAAACATGTGTCAACATGAAAATAATGTTTTATACAATTTGCTGGATCATCATCATTAAACTCATTTGAATGATTCATATTATGTAATAAAAAATATTTAATATGTAATAAATTTGACATTTGTTATGACATAAAATATAATAAAAATTATAGGTTTGTTTTGCGATCTGACCGTTTTGCAGCTGACACAGATTCGTTTTCGTTCCCGTCACACTAACGTTATCGTTTTGTTCTCGAGCTATTGTGTAGCCATCTTTAATCTAAACTAATTGGTTTGCATGTCTGTCTGTTAGCAGCACTACAGCCGCTTACGAGTGTCTTGGAAATTTCAAGTTTTACAGAACAACTACTCCATTCTGCTTAGTGCAGTTGTATGGTAATGCAGAATGTTTGCCTTATCAAAACAGATGTAATTGGTAACATTCAGATGTGTGTGGTATTGCAGCTACAGTGGAGTGCAGAAGATTGTAAGGTCAAAATTTCTACACTATTACACTTTATGCATTTGATAATAAGGTGTCAGAAATATTATCCTGCTATATGGGATAAAAAATACAGTTCATTCATGTTCTAGATTAAATAAAATTATAGCGTTTTCCACTGGACCCTACAACAAATTTCAGCATGAGCTGGGCGTATTCCACTGACACGATATTCTTAATCGCTGAGAGCTCAAATTTTTAACAATTTTTTACAACCATAGATAACCTACAGAAATGAGAGTTAACAATTGACAAGACATGTTGCTTGTTCCGGGTAGAAGCAAGAAACAAAATCGAATAAATACTAATTCGAGCTTGGTCCATATTAGCTCGAGAAGATATAGTGGTTAATGAAAAACAATATTAATTTGACATGATAATTAGGAGTTATGCTATAATGAATTCAGTGGGTGTGTTTTTACTATGTAAATGATCAATTTGTTACAATACAACTGTACTATACCACTGCACTGAAAACTACAGTAAACCGTATCTAGATGAGCTTTAACATGTTGACTGCCACGTGAATTAAATACAACTCGCATGTACTTTGACTTCAGCGCCAGGCAAGTTATATAAAAATGCTTAAAAAACCAGCTTGCCAGTCAACGTGTAAAAAAGTTAGTTCAGAAATTGCAAGGCAGATAATGACAGATCACTAATGATACTTATTTTAAGTGCACTGTGCTATGTCATTAATTAAATTACCCACATTTATGCCAGAACTGCACTAATAATAAGTTAACAGTTGATTAATATTAAATGACATTATGCAAGAATATTATTTTTAGATTTTTTATTTGTAAAGACAACAATTTACTAATCATTGCTTACTTTATCACACTACAATTTCAACAACGTTGTATACCGATCAGGTACATCACATTCGTCTCCATTCAATTCGAGCAATAATTCTGACCCATTGAAATTTGTTTTTTAATATAATTATTACAATTATAAATAATATAAATATATAAATTGGAATTAATTTGGTAAAAACACAAGTAATACACATTATGTTTAGTGATATTGATAAAAGGAATGCACCTGTTGATAAATGAGATTCGATTTAGAATGATTCAATTTTTGTGCAGATATGAAAAGATAATGTTATTGACAAAGAACTGCACAAAAACGTTAATTAAAGCAATTGTACATAAATAATGAAAAACTAATGAATCCCTTTATGTGCTCTTCTTTTATTAATTAATTGAGAGGTCAGTACCAGTTTTTATAAAGAAAAAACAACTCAAGGATAGAAAATAATTTATCAATAAATAATACTCATTACAAAGTGAAGAATGAGACCATTATAATAAGCAACGTTTTTACAAATTTATCTTTGCAGTAATAACAGATAAGTGACTATTAGAGTAAGCAATAAGAATTATATTTAATGTAATATATAATGTTAATTCCTAATGGGATGATTAGAATTAGTGGAGACGTGTTTTTATTGAATATTAATTAGATGATTTATCAAAGTAGGTTGACAGCAATAGAGTAATATTAAAATGAACACTATATTGCTAATTATTTGTGGGTTGCAGGTCTTCATGTTAAGTGTGCCAATGCAAATAAACCTTTAAATTTAAGAATGGTCATTTCTGTACACTTGGCAACTGGTAGTATTTACTGAATTGTAATTGTCAAAGCAAAAATGTGCATCTCATAGAATACGAAATTATATTGCAAATAAATTATTGATAATGAATATTTATTAATACAGCACGGCCTGCTTTGTAAATAAGTTTCAGTTTTGTTTACTAATTGCTGATTATTCATTTATGTTCCTTTTGGAGTTGCTTTGTAATGGATCCCACTATGTGGACTTCGGAGTCCTTGGAATTGCACCAATGAAATTGTTGCAGACAAGTGGAAATTAACATGAAAAGTGGAAGATATTAATACTACTCACGACTAATCCAGTCTCAACATTGGGTAATAACGTGACTTTGGATCCATCGGCTACACCGTGCTGTATCAGATTACCATCTTGGAGTTGCCTATTTGGGATAGAAATCGGTTAGTATGGAATGTAGCCGACATTTAGGGATTCATTACTTATCTCGGAAGAGAAGACAAAGTCTGTCCCGAGGCACTTTTAGTTTCTTGGATACGAGTTTCTTAAGATTATCGACTGTTATGTCTGGTTCCACGGTCAAGAAGAAGTCGCCCCCCGTAGTGGGGCTTATGTGGATGGAAATTTGTGTATGTGGGCCACACCCCTGAGAAATGGGGTTAGAGCTTGATTCTGCACTGTCCTCCATCTTTCCAGAGTCTATTTATCTCTTGCAGTCGCGCACAGATCGTCCTGATAAGTCAGCTCGGGTCACTTAAACACTTGCACCGCCGCCTTTGTTCCAAACACCCCCCTATACACCATATTCCAAACGGATGGAATTGCACCGAAAAAGGTGACCAAAAAAAACAATACGAATTACGGTACTCAACGGTACTATAAAGTGAGCTCCGGATTCTGACAACTCCGCTGCAACTGCGCTCAAGCGATGTAAGTGGATTTGTAAGTGGGGGGGCCACACAAAGACCCAACGAGTTAGTTGGGTTGCCTACATCCCGCAATACGCTCAATACTCTCAAACGGCGGCCGGTTTCATAGCCGCAGCCGGTGCTTCGCTTCCAAACCAACTCACACACGCAGCGCAGCAGTTTCACTTTATTATGCAATGAATGCCATCGACTGGACACGTTTCTTCATCGATAAACAAAGTCGGTCGTCTCACCCAGAGCGCGCGGTGACCCACCTCAATTACTGATTCTCCATAATATAACGGCGTCGATACCCGGCCGCATTACGTATTCTCCCCTATCTATGCCCACGGGGGATACAGGGATGCGATAATAAAGGGTGCCAAGGAGCAGAACGTGATTAAATTGGGCAACTTTCCCCACGCACACAATGCACTTGGCCCAAAAGAGATTGCCAGCCTACTGTCGCGCCTCCTCGATCATCATTTCGTGGCCCACCTCTTTTTTCCAATGTCTGAATAATAAAACCTTCTGTGGACTGACTTGACTGTATGAACTGTATCTGTTTCATCCACCGGAAATGTATTCAACGAGCCTCCATTATATGCGACAAACATGGAAGCCAAAGGTCGCCAATAAAATATACAAACAATTAATACACAAAAGTCATGAATAAAAAAGTAAAATTTATATAAATGCTTATCCAATATAGAAAAATAATAAAATAAATAACATATTTAAGATAATATAGTAAAACTAACTTACTATTATTATAAATGTAATATCAGCCGTTTTAAAATTAAATAAATTTCTAATAATTAATTTGAAAAAGTTTTAAATAATAATTAATTAGCGCTTCCGGAATAGTCGATTTGGTTTTGTATTTAAATGTGCAGATGGCGCAAAATATAAAATAAAGAAAACTGTAATTGAAAATTAGTAAATCTAATATTCAATAGGTGGAGTCGCTTGTCACAAAAATAATTTCCAGAGCAAGCAGTGGCGGAGCATTCTTTTTTTTTAAGTTTTTAAACCATCCGATTTTAAATTTTATCCGGTTACTAAAATGCAAAAGCGGTTGAATATTTAATTTTTATTGCAATGTCAACTCTTCTTATTAAATTTCTCTTTTCACATATTTTTAATCTGTTACCTTTTATGCACAAACGGCAACAAAACTCGATTCAAGGGAAGGGTCGCAAGGCTTTATAAACTACTATTTTATTATAGATACATAATGCATGTAAAGAAAGATTAAAACAGCAAATTATGCTTTTTTGCTAGTTTTTAGTTTATTGAGTTTATTTTTGTATTAAATTGCTGTTTTTGTATATTTTAGAGGTTATTGTTGATACTTGATTTAATCTTTATTTATTGAAGTGAAACTTTTACAATGAGCAAATGCGAATGAACGGGACGGTTGCAACATTCCCTTTATACACAAATATAAACTAGAGAGCGGTACAGTTTTATACAAAGTTGTTTAAAATAATGGAATATTACATATTTTATGAATTTCCTGCAAAAACTTACTATTTAATGCAGTGCTGTTCAAAAGAATTGTCTTTAGCAAGTCCATTAATAAAATGCGTATCAGTTATCTCGGTGTTGGTATAACGACTCATATTAAAGAGCTTCACTAACTAACAAATGTAAAATGGACACACTAAAATACGAGACACAATCAAATTTTACAACTAAGAGAAGCAAACTACGTATTAAATCTGCTGTTTCTTTTTAAATAAAAACAATTAGTTTCTTGAAAATCTAACATGAAAGAACCTTGTTAATTTGTGCTGCATATTTATTATACATTCTGTATACAGGGTTTTTGAAAATAATGAACATATTTTGTTGAATTTCTTGCAATGTGTGCCATAATTTAGAAGTTTTACTTTAATAGTAAGCTCATAAAGTAGATGCAACATAATAATTTTTTGTTTAAGTTGCTATTTGTTAATTTTGTGTATATTTTTTGTCTAAACTTCATTTAATTATCAATACAGTGAGACTTTGAAAAAGTATATCATAAATCCAAATCTGTTCACACTAGCGTTAAAAAGTCATCTTGTAGAGCATGTAGATTTAACGGGGCTCTAATACTACATGGGGAACCAACCAATATCATTCAACACATTATGAACCGCAATTTAAAAACAATATAAATATTAAACTAGATAAAATGTTTACCGTGACCATATCATCATGTTGGGCAAAAACATCATAACTTATTAGATAAGCCAAAAAACAGGTTTGTCTTGAATTATTTGTAAACTTGTGTACGTATTAAAATAAAACTACGATAATAATTTATTTTACTAGTGTACGGCGTCAATAACAATATTTGCAAGTTGATTTGCCTAAACCTAATTAAAATGTACATACGGTGTAGTAACTAATAAAGAATAGCTAAAATAAACAAACAAAAACACAGAAAGCGATACATGTTAAAACTGGTGTCTGAGAGAGAAATAAGAACCACCACAGCTAAAATGACCAGTCAACACAAAGCGAGTAGCAAGAAAAAGAAAGTACAAGATAAAGAGGCATGGAAACACATGAGAAAGGCGTATTTTTATTATTTTGATTAAGTTGTGTTCAAATTGTTGTTTTTGATTAATTTGATTTTTTTTCGAGTATTTGTAATTTATTTTGTTTATTTTTTATTTATTCTTTGATTATTTTTGTAATCTGTAATTTTTGCTTATTTTATATTTCTTTGGTTATATTTAATTTACTTTTTGTTTAATTTAAAGAAAAGCTTTAATAATAAATCCGTTTGAAGCCACACAGTTTGTCTTATACACCTGTGATTGATCGTTTATGCAGTGCGTGCTTGAAATGTCTTTTCTAGTGCCTCGTGCAAGATGTTTTAAACTTCCGGTGGAAAGTATTTACACACTTGTAGAAGAGATAAAGGCGGTGTGCCAAACAAATACCCAATACATGTATTTATTTCTAAAGCTTGCGCAAACTAGGACTGGAAGCAAGTAACGCAAGTTCAGCGACATCTTCCATAGCTCATTTGTGCTATGTGTAATAAATTTAATTTGATTCACTTAAGCCTAAGCCGGTTACTTACTTATATCAAACTAGTTCTGAAAGTAGTTCAATGCAACTTTTTTTTTTGCGCCATTTGTGTTTTCTACGATAACAGTTTGAATATACTTTACTTGAATTGTGTCTAATAACGTATTAACTATTATAATTTAATTAAAGTAAAATTTATGTATTGTAGGTATATTTATTTCGATGAACATTTTAAAGTAAGCTTTTCTTATTTATTAAATTAATGTTTGGAAAATTTGGAAGATTCTGTGCTATGGAAACCTTCATTACGCAACCTTGCTAGAATAGGTCTGTAAATTTCTGAGGCAAATGGTAGAATCACTCCTTTTTCTTGAATCTCACCTAAAAATTAAAAATAATTTAAATGCATTTTAATAATTATTTATATAGTACCATCAAGAATCATTTTGGTGGCAATTGCAGCTGGAAAACCGACAGTTTTAGCCATAGCCGAATGACCATTAGTATCACCATACACCACTAAATTGATTCCTCTCACTTCAGTCTTGTTATCCGGCCACGCAATACCAACATCATGTCGTAAGATTACCAAATCTCTTTCATTTTTACCTACAATGTTATAGATTAGAAATATGGTAACTTATTCTTATTATTCTAATTTTTACCTAAAGCTAATTTTTTAGAAAGATATTGTGTGAGAGTATCTAATGGTGTGCCGAATTTAGCTACCGTTTTATCAGATAATAATTCCAATTCTTCTAATAATTCAACTGCAAATTCCGTTCCTGTACGATCTGTTATCTTTTGTTTTAAATTATCATGTAAAATGGTAGGATCTTCCAATCCTAAAATATGTGAAATCAGTCCTCTCCATGTAATTTCGGGTCCTTTATCATGAAGATATGGATGTGGTGTAGTATCGAGCAATCCTAATAGTTGTAAAGTTCTAGCTGCTTCTGCAAAACCAGTATAACGAATGGTTCCACGTAATACAGTAGAGGCATCAAGGATTCCATAATATTTAGAGTAAGTAGTGCTATCACGATTAGGAAAGCCTTCCAGATTGAAACCTGGCAAGAAATCTAAAGACTTTGTAGCAGCCATCAGTTCTCCACCTTCACTGATTTCAACTACTTGTCCTTTACGTAAATATCTGGCCGCCGATAATGTGTTTAATAAAGCGCCACGTGGTGACCACGAAAATTTGTAACGTAACGGGTTGTCACTGAACTCAGGTGCTGGAAGTCCTCCACAGAATGATTCAAATGAAGTTATTCTGCCACCCATAGTTTTAACATCGTCAATACATTCTAAAGCTAAAAGATGATCAATGCCAGGATCCAAACCAACTTCATTTAGAATTGTAACGCCGGCTTGCATAGCTTTTTCATGCAAACCTTTCATAGCCGCAGATACATAACTGGCTGTCACCATGTTTGTACGTTCTTTGATACAAGCTTCAGCAATGACGTGATGAAGATGTGCCGGTAGAATTGAAACCGCAATATCGGCTTTTGCAATTAATTCATGTAAACCACTACGATTTTCAGATGCGTTCAAATAGTTGCTTTCAACGCCAGGGTATTTTCTAGCTAATTCATCACACTGATCTTTTAGTTCCGATGCTACTGTAATAACCACATTGGCATCTCTATGAAGATATTCAATCAAAGGTGCTGATACTCTTCCTGCTCCAAAAATTACAACGTGTTTTTTGGCCGCATTTTCATCAGAAACGCCTTCTCTGAGTTTGCTTCTAAAAATTTTACATATAATTCAGGAAAAAAATGTTTTTTAAAAAACTTACAAATTAACTTTACGTAATTCATCAATGTATTCATAGTTAGGAGTTAATTTGCCATTACTGGCAATGATGGCCTAAAATATTTATCAATGCAATTGCTTTCATGTAGATTAATAAAATTGTTACTCACCCCATCAACGGTAGGTACAAATGAATGTGTGTCTAATGGTTGTTCAGCTTTAGATTTTAATATGTCCATTGTAAATGGATACAAAAGGTCTCCAAAGAAATCTGTACTTTCTCTTGGTATTTGGGTTGGCATGTTATCTATACTACAAACAAGCACTCCAGGTCCATTGAAACTTTTAGTATCTTTATTCCTGTCAGCATCATACAGACAAAAAGGTGTATCTATTGTTGTACATTCATTCATAAATTCAATTGAACCACCTGGATCTGCAGAAATATCACATATTGCTAACATTCTGTGAGGAAGAGCGGGCGCACCAATTGAAGTAGGCAACCATGGTGTATGAGCCGCCCTCAATAAATGTTTTGCATCTGGAATGGTCATCAATTTAGGACTATTAACAGCCCAATAAATGCCATTTACTACTACAGATGCGTATGGTGCAATCTTTTTGCTGAAGGTTGAAATATACCTTTCAGGATGCTCTTCGTATTCCAACGAATCAAAACCGCCTCCGTCTCTCCTTTCTAAATAATGTTTTCTACGAATTTCACAACCGTAAATTTTATTTAAGCTGCCATGTTCGGCAGCTTTGCGTAACAATTCCGGTGATACATATTCGTGTGGAAGTTCTTGGAATACTTCTTGCGAACCTTGCGATACATTACCAGAACCAGTAAAGACAAATGTTAATGGGCCAATTGATTTTGGCATTAAACCTAAAGATATTTCATAGCCTGCATCTCTAACTGCCTGTCTAGCCATGCTGGAATTTCTATAGTTGTGTGCCATACCAATATGCATGAATGGTGTGTGATGGCCTAAAGCAAGTAGGCGCAAACCCAATCCATGTAGGATATTGATTTGCCCTGCTATGCCAGCCATTTTACCGAAAGCCACTACTCTGATTCCTTTTTCGTCCATTAGTTTTTCATAATCAATCAATCTAATTCGTTTTTCAAGAATTGCATCTAGTAAGGCCATGTTGCTTTCTTGACCTTTAATTGTGTGTGAGAACATGCAATAGGTTTTATCGGGTATGAGCTGTTCAATAGGGACTTGTTTGACGCCAAAGATTACGCTAGCTTCAGAAATGTCTTCTTGTACAATAGCACCTGCATTTAAGTAGGATTGCATAGGATATGATCGGCGGTTACTAGGTTGAACGATGACTTTAACGCCATTTTTTGTTAGTTTGCGCACATGAGATGGTGCGAATGGGGCTCTTCTTTCCCAAACGCTTTGATCTTCTCTTCTGATAGCGATAACTTTTCTTGTACCCTAAAAGTATAAAATTTGTTTATAAATTATTACAACTGCTTTAAAATATTGTTTACTAAAAGACAAAGAATAATATAGATAATATATATATATATATATATATATATATATATATATATATATATATAATATAGAAATAAATTTGATAGCAGAAATCATATGGAAATAAAAATTGTTTTGAAAAAATGTTTTAAGTAAAATATATTTGACATGAAAAGGCGTATTGTACCTTTTTCATTTACAAGCAAGTTTTCAAAGCAAATTCTTCTTCTTCTTTAGTGAATTATTTAATATTGGTGTATTTCTGTTTTATTTTTAAGATTAACTAACCACATCTGCAAATTTTGCCGTTAATTCAGAAATTTCAACCTGAATTTAGGTTCTTTAACGTGCACACCCAGTTCACACAACTTAACAGTCATAACATTCTGTCTACGAATGTATAGCAACACCGGATTATTGCGTAATTTTTTCTTGTGTCTCTTCTGCCACTGCATTTAATAATTTGTAATTTTAAAATTGGCTGTTCTGACTTAAAATGAGTAACTTTTAAGATCGGAAGCATTTTTAGGGAAACAATTCTCTAATTAAGTATGTTAAAATTACGACGTAACAAAATGTGTGTAATCGAGTTTTCCTTTTAAAAATTAGAAATAATTTTTGAATTACATAGGTACGTATTGTAAAATTGGCATTGAAATTAGTTAACGACTATTTTCATTAATGTTTTCTTTATCGCATATTATTAATAAACATATGTCCTCATAATTATGATTATTTCAATGCCTTTCCAAAAATCTTATCTTTGGGTCACTTTGTTATGTTACGTCGTTGCTAGTAGAAACATTAATAAGAGATAGGAATTTGATTGCTGCTTAATATTTACGAAATCATTGATTTGATGGCAATTTGAAAACAAATGTGTGTTCTAATGTTATAGATAAATGTGGTTTGTTTTTAAGTAATTTCATAAAGAATCAAAATAGTTTCGACGTGTTTGCACTATTATGTTATAAACAAGTAAATTAGATAACACTCGACATAGCAAATTTTACAACGATTTTGAACGTGGAAATGTCAGTTAAAGTTATAAAATGTTTGCAAGGAAAGGAAAATAAATATTAAAATTGCAAAAAACACAAAATGCGTAGGATCGTACATCATTAATTTGCTTCAACTGGTGCTATAATAAAAATTGGACCAATTTTGACGCTCCAAAAAGAATTTAGAGAAAAGAAGCTATATTTTATGTTTCTCAATGATGATTTAAAAAAACTAATTTATATCTAACAATTTGTACAAAAACTGCAACTTTTTTGCAATTGTAAGTCTAAACTGCAAGCTATAGAAAGGCTAACAAAATATTTAAAGTAAATTTGAAACAATAAAATATTTTATTTTCTAATTGGTTCTCAGAATAAGCAATTTTAAAGCAGTAAAAACCATCTATAGGTATGAAAACCTAGTTTTAAATTTCAGAAATGTAGGCAAAATGCCAAAATAGCTAGATCTAGATATGCATAAATACTTTAACGGATTTGTAGTTACTGCCTGAATATAACAATTTTTACTGGTTTTGAACATCAAAAATAAATATAGATAGAATAATTTGTAGATAGCAGTTTCCATAAAGATTTCAACGGTTTTGTAACTGATGTACAAATATATTAATTTTTGAGATAATAGAAATTGCAACAACAATTGAAACAAACAAACAACATTTGAAGCTTCAGATTGGCAAATAAACCATCTAAAACTAGATTTGAAACAATAATATTATCAAAACCATCTAATAGGCGCAAAAAATAATTTCAAACCTTTAAAACGTATTACTTCCAAAAAATAAGTATCAATTAGAAAAATTTAACTATTTTTGTAGTTGATGTAAAACCAACTAATTTTTGCCAGTATTGAAGCTGCAAAGATAATATAGAGACGGAAATACTCAATTTCAAAACCAAAAATAATATAATAATAATAATAATAATAATAATAATAATTAAAAATATTAAAGAACTTGAAACTGCATTGAGTCAAAAATCACTTTATGGCAGATTCTATGGCAATTTAAATTCTGAATGGAACTACAAAATTTTATCTTGTCAATTTATCAAATTTGAATGTCTGTACCCTTAAACTGTGGGGACAATTTTTGCAATCCAGGACCAAGTTATTATTTCTACAATCTTACCAAAAATATATTTTATTCCTAAACTTGAATTCGGAAATGTGTAGAATGTGTGGAACTACGAATGAATTAATCCAACATCTAACATCGGGATGTCCAGTCTTAGCCCCAACAGAATATTTAATTAGGCATAACAATCTAGGAAAAGTGATTCATCAAAATGTATGTAAAATTTTGGGTTTAATTGAAACATTTATTCTAACATATAAATATGAACAAAAATTTTTGATAGAATCAGAAAATGTTAAAATTTAATGGGATATGGCCATAATAACATATGCAACTGTAATGCACAACCGACCAGATAACAACAACAACACTTTTGGATAAAAATGTTTTTTTAATCGATATTGGAATCCCAAATAACAAAA
>JARJEC010110887.1:0-32481 GCA_030264575.1 Tachinus sp. AB-2021
TGAAAACAATCCCTTGGCAAAAACTCCTGGACTTAATAGAAGAGACAGAACTGCTAAAGGTGTAAGATTTCAAAGGTGAACAACAGGGCCATTAGCGCAAGGACGCTTGACAAAAAAGCAGCAATCAATCAATTTTTATATCAGAGGTGCACAATAGGACCATCAGGACCGTAGTGCAGGGACGTTTGACGAACCACCTCAGGGAAAAAAAAACAAATAGATTATAGCAAGATTAAATGTATAAAATATATGAGCGCTATAATCGAATTTATGCCTATACATTGTACACGTTTTATTCTATTTTAAAAACATTATTTATTCTTAATTAATTTGATTTAAATTGAAATGAAATTACATAATGACGTCATGCTTATTCGATTTAGGATTGAAGGTTAAGATTTTCAAGTTAATTGTCATTAAATTGATATATCAATTTTCATAACCTGCAATGACACGTTTGATTAATGTATTTGAACAGTGTTAATTTTCTTGTTGCTGGACAACTTTATTGGCATTGGGCAATAATAGCCAAATTACGCCCGCATTTTTGTGCCAATAGATAACAAAAATAGTGACAAAATGTAATAATCGTTATTAAGGTATCCAGGGCGTTAGTAAATCGCCTTTATAGGCGATTTATGGAACCGATTTAGCATTAGTAATAAATTTAGATCTAGCATTAGCGAGTTAAATACTGGAGTTGTCATATACCCATTTATGGAAATTTAGCATGGCCGTGGCTTTAAGATTTGGCCTTGAAAGTTTGTAACATGTTTGTAAAATTAAATTTCTGTGACTAAATCCTTAAATGCTGTAGTAATACGCATGCGTAATGTGGGTGAGCAGCTGGAGCAGCTATTAACGTCTACAGCTACGATCGGAACGATTCGGCGAGGAGCGGTGTAATGGTCATGTGGCGCCTGTATCTGTACACTACACCATAATAAATAAACGTGCTTTGGTGTTAAAATAATTATTGTTCATTTGCAAACGGCTAAAGTGCATTTGGTGTAAAAAATGTGTTCGGTGCAATATAACCGAACACAGCTAACTCCGACACAAACTTCCGTTAACACGCGCATGCGTAAATCCTTAAATATATATTTTAATTTGTTGCATAAATTTACCACTCATATATCTAAACTTATATTTAATACTAAATTTATTTTTAATGCTAAATGGATTGCGTAAATTCGACATAATACCCACAAGCCCACAGTGTACAGCGGGTATTATTATCTACTAATAACTGTCTTTAACATTTTATGTCATAGAAAAACATAATAGTATTTAAGAATTTCATATTTTACAAAAAATGTAAAATCAGACTACCTGGTTCCATTGTTACTAAGTACTTACTCAAAACAAATGATAATGCTGTCAGATTTCTTAGTGAATTTCTAAGAAATTTTGTTATCGTAATAAATGAACATTTTAAGTTCAAGTAAATAATTAGTTTGCAAGAAGTTAATGTGTTTTAATATATTATACCCGGTGATAACTGAAACAGATACGGGTCCATGTCCTTTTTACTTACGAATATATTCTTAGACCGTACTTAACCGCTAAAAATTTGAAAAATAGCATTTTTCTTTTAACCAGAAATGACACCAATTTTGTAAATAACACCCAGTATATTTTTAAAAAATTTTATTTGTTAGTCCATTTTACGTATAAATCTCAATTTTCAGAAGTTTTGGTAACATAACCTCATTTTTTAAAACACAAAAAATTTGTAACTTTTTATACTTATACAAAATAAATATTTTTAGTGTCGTTTGATAGCAAAAATAATATACAATAATACTTTTACGTGATGCTATGCTATCGATGAGGTTGCATTTGAAAAAAGTTAATTACAACATAAATAATAATTATGTCATTTATAAAATCACTCAATTTTGAATAATGTGGCAAACTGATATTTTTCCGAATAATTCTTAAATGTTGTTGCTATAAAAAAAGTAATTAAATTATGTTTTGTTCAAAATGAGGTTATGTTACTAAAAATTGAATTTATTTGTAAAATCGACAAACAAATGAAAAATTGTAAAAAATACCTGGTGTTCCATTTAGAAAAAATGGATGTTATTTCCGGTATAACCGGAAATTATATTTTAAACATTTTTAGCGGTAAAGTAGGATCTTATGACGTATTAAAAATGTTAACCCAAAAAAATAAATAAAAAAGCTATGCGCGCGTACTTGTTTCAGTTGTCACCCGGTATACTGTTATATATTTTGTTGTGGTAACCAAAATCAATAAAATAAAAACCGGGTATTATAAAATAATGACATCCTTTTCAATTATTAGATCAGTTATTGATCAGATATTTATGGCATTATTCTAATTTAATATATTGGTAGGACACAAATGTATCGCGGTAGATGTTAAACATCGAAATCGATTTTGAATAGAACGATTTTGAATAGAAAGCTGTGCATTTTAGTGCTCCATATTACCACTGTCACTCACACTCACGATATTTGTCACTGTCACTAATAGGAGAAAATTAGGAAAGTGACCTTTGGTGTACAATTTTGAACTATTCAAATGGGGAAAACAAAACCAACGTAATCAATGTTATCAAATATTATTGTGAACTGTTACTGTCATGGTGGCTTTTAAAGTAACCTCAACAACATAAACAATACGTTATATCAATTAAAAACAATGATTTTGCTTGAGTGCTCAGCCTTAAAAACCGTTTTATTTAATAAGCCTATCTCTGTCGACAATATAACTTATTATATTTACAATTCGGTGGGTTTGTTTCTTATTTGAACATCTCAAAAGCGCCATCTATTGGATTTTGCTTTTCCCCTATTGAGTTGCCCACTTGCCTGTGATACCACTCACTGAAAGGAACGCACGTCGCGTCCCTTTCAGTTCGTTTCTTTTATTATGTGAGTGGTATCCCTTTCAGTTATATTGCGACAATAAATGAAAAAGTGTGAGGTGAGAAGTGTGACCAACTTTATAAAACTTTATTTGGTAACCTTTTCTTCACATATGTTTACTTGCTTGCTTGATACAAATGTCATTTAGATATATTATGACGTGTAAGGTTATAATTTTTGTAATGAATTGTTTTAATTAAATTATTTATGGTAAAATACAAGCAACAACAATGGGTGTTGCAATTAGCAAACAGATTGATATAACCACAAATGAATACATTTTAAGGTTTATAAGTAAAGAACATATATCACATAATGATCCATTTTGGAATAGATTTTTAGCATTTAACATTTCTCCACCAACTCATAGGTATGTTATTGAATTACAGAAATAATAACCTAATAATTATAAATATTTTAGTAATGACCAATTGACCTTAGAATCAAAAATAGAGCCGTTCTTGCAACAGTTGCTGACAAACAATTTACATTCTGGAAATGTCGGTGCTTTAATTCAAGTTTTTCTTATTCGTGCTTCAGAGTTATTAGCTGCCACAAGTACTAATGAGTAAGTTGGCAACCCATTTACAATATTGTTCAATAATATATATATATATATATATATTTAAATTTGTAGCAATATATTTAGTTGGCAAACATTTAATGCCTTGTTTGTGATAAGATGTATATTGAAATATTTTACGGAACTTATCACAGAAGAGCAATTAATAGAACATGTGGAATGTGGTGCCGAGAACAATATTTTAAAACTTGAAACATTGATTGGTTCACTATTTGGTATAATTGTCGATGTGCCATTAAAAGATTTTACTTATGCTGTACATTTAGAAGCCGTTACATGTATTTTGGTTTTATTATCAATTCATGTACATTCAAATAGAAAACCTGATCATTCACATATATATCGTATTATAATGAAAGGTCGACAATCTATACACGCTCCTTTGTTCGTGAAGAGTTTGTTGCAGAATTTTGTTGATCAAAAAAAGGCTCCTCCAGGTTACGGTGAAAATCATGGGTCCAGTCTTGTTTTAGGTATGTATTTTTAATATAATTTAATTAATATCCATTATTGTATAAATTATAATTATTTTTTATAAAAAACGTTTGTAAAAAGTTGTGTCACTTCAAACACATCAATTAAAAACTGCCTCGGCTTGGCATGTTGCAAGGTACACTGACAAGAGATGTATACCTTGAAACACGTGTCTGTATTACATGCCACGAAGATGTCTTGGTGTGAGGATCTTCCATTACAAATTAAATAAATTTATTGTTTGCGTAGATTGTTCATGTGGATTTAATAGCTTAGTGGGTCATATTTTTAAAGTACTTAGTGTTATAAGTTCATTAATCAATTATAAGGAACCTATTTTTAAGGGATTTATGTTATTATTCGATTTTTTGATCACTTGTGATTAAAACCACTACTTTGAGTTGAAAAATGATAATATTTGCTCACAAAAATGGAAAAAATGATTTCTTTGGCATAAATAATTATATTTCTTGCAATAATATTTAAAGCGTTTAAAATAAAAATTTGATTGTAATTTTTATTACAATTGTATTATTCAAAACTAAATTGTAGATTAAAAAGGAAACATTCATGAATTGAAATAGTTATTTACAATATTGCATAACAAAATATTACAGGTTCAGTACAAGAAATCATACGAAACTAGATGACCTTTTTGCACCGTACATTATACATTCTTTAGTATCGCTGTAAATATTATCAAATTGATATATTAATAATTATATATTCACATATTAAATTTGCAAATGGCAGTTTTTATTGTTTTTCAGCAATCAAGTTTAAACAAGTGCTGCAGTTATTGTTATTTTAATATATTATTTAATAAATATTAAACCTTGAATTTTTTTTAAATGCATGGTAAATATTTCAACAACAAATCAAATATTCTAAACAAATGTCAATTTTATTTGTCAAAAAATAGATATATTCATTAGATGGCTTATAATCGATTGAATTCAGACCGACAATATTGCCAAGCCAACGTTCGATTTTTTCATTTTTGCAAGCTCAAACTCTGCTATGAAAATTTCTTGTTTTTAGAAGCCGTTACGTGAATTTTAATGATTATTTATTAATTGAACATAATCATTAATTGAACATAAATAAATCAATATTTTTTAATAACAATAAAACATAAATTTTGTATAGTATTTTATGCCAATTTTGACATTTTTAATGCATATAAATACTATAAATAGCATTACTATAATTAAGTTGATAACAACTTACATTGAAATTCTTTACATTGTGAACTGCTTTTTTTTTTCTTGTTTGAAGTAACCAATTTTAATGAGAATTCTATGTTTTTTGAAATGATAATTACTGTTCAATTTAACTGACTAAGATGAACCGTCGTTGATATCGATACTTAATTTTGCACACATTTCTAGTAAAGTGCATTTTTGCAGAAAAACCATACTAGTTTTAAGATATAATCACTGCATTGGTGTTGGGACCAATGTGTGTATAGTTAAAATTAGTAAAATTACGAACTTAGGTCCAAATGCCATAAAATAATGTATTTATGCACTATTTGCAAGGCCACCATAGGCAATTTGGCAGACACTAGAGAGCTGCTTGTAGAAAAGACCGACTTTCTCGGTCTATTACCAAACATCGAAAGCGATAAATAGAAGCAATGAATTAAGATTGGATGTTTTTAAGACAGCTTTTTCTATTCAGAGACTGCAATACCGACTGAAATCAAGCATATTTTATATTAAGTACAATTTAATAATCACTTGATTAATTTAGATATTCAAAACGATACATTTGGCCTTAAAAAAAATTGCATCTGTTGAATTTTAATTTCAAAAATTGATGTAATGTTTACAAAGCAGTATCTATTTCATTTCCAAGAAAATTATTAGGTAATTTTAACTAATCATAATTTTTTGTAGGAATTGCGAGTGAATTATGGTCGATATTAACATTCAACCGTAAACAAAGTGAAACAGAAGTTGTGGATGGATCAGAAATATATGATGCCCCTCTAGCAACAAACAGTTTGTTATTAATTTTGGTTCTATCAAATCACTGTTCAATACAGCCAAATCCATATCGTCAGTGTCTATTTTCCTGTGTTAATAGTCAGGGTAAGTTATCAAATATCTACAGAACAAACCTTTAAAATGGTAGTACCAAACTATTAATCTATACTGTTAATTAGTGTGGCTTTCTGGGATTTACACAGTTTTGGTTATTATATCAAGGGCATAAAATCATTTTTTTAATACGCATATAAGAAAGGCATTTTAATCATATAAATTAAAATATTAATGCTAGACGTGTGATACACATTTCAGTTAAATTGTCTTCTTAATATATACTAAAAATCAGCATCATCAACAAACCACACAATCTTTAAAATTTTTTTTTTCGTGTCCATTCTTCTTTTTAATTTACGTCTTCTAACATGATGAACTTAATATATTTTATATTGTGAAAACTGATTAATATTCATTACGTTTTTACATTATTTTAAATGTGTGTAATTTTTATTGTCATGAAATTATATAAACAAAACTTGATGCAAAATCCATTTACGTTCCTAAAAGTGTTTTGCATTTCCTGGATAATTAATTTTATAGTTACTATGTAGGTGGAATACAATTTACGGCTCATTAATGAATTAATTTTATGATTTAAAATATTTAAATGTAACAAATAATTCAATACTTAATTTTGTTCAGTTTTTATATTCTTGTGAGCTGATTTTTTTGCAAAAACTGAATATCAAATGTAAAACTGGCATTTTACATTCTATATAATATAAAAATAACTATTACAATAGGTATTAAAAAGTAGAATAAATATAATCCTTTTCAGATAACAATCCAATTCCTCCAACAAATGCAGCAGGTCTGTTTAAATTTGATTTTGGAAATCTTTTTAATGTGTTATGTAAAAAGGCAAATGGTGATGCTGCAACATTATTATTATATTTATTACTTCATAGGAATGCTCCATTTAAATTACATTTGTTAGAAAGAATTGATTTGGATCAATTAGTAAGTGCAGTTATTGAGAAACAAAAACATTTTATAATGATTTTTATCATTTTAGGTGATACCAATTTTGAAAACTTTATATCATGCACCCGATAGTAATTCACATCATATATACATGTCACTTATAATTCTGCTAATACTTAGTGAAGATGATGGTTTTAATAGGATGATACATGAAACGGTAAATATTGTAAAACTAGAATTGTATTAGTTGTTAATTAAAGTAAATAAAACAATCAAAATGTTAAGTAAATTTTGTTTATAGCTTATATTTATGATTATAATACTAGAAAATAACTAATTAACAAAAATACACAACGGACGTTATTCTCGTCAAAATGTATAATTTTTACAACCAAATAGTAAATCTCACCAATGAATATGAAAAAAGGTTTGGCGCTCCCAAGGAGAGGTCTATACATTATAGTTATTTCACTCACTCAAATATATACATTTGTATGTGACTTCAGACCACTGACGGTAATGCTGAAGTTACAGATGATGCTGATGATTCTCAAAAAAACCTCGACAGCAGATCTTTACACATTAAAATTGTTAGGAATGTCAGTAAATACAATGAAATATGCCATTTAAACAATTGTGTAGTACTTCACTTCATTAGTTCAAAGTAGCGCCATCAATTAGGTTGTCCTGCCACAACAAAAGGAACGAATTCTCGGCGTTTAAAAAAATTTCGATTCGACATTCTCACTCTTATGGTAAAAGTTATTTATGACATCCAGTCTAGCCTGTTTACGGTTTTTCAGCTTCATAACTATTTTTTTATATTTTTTTACAAATAAATAGTGGAAATGGTTTGCCCTTCATCTATCCCATCAATCTAAATCAATTAACCAATCTGAACAAGAATAATAACTATAATTTTGTTTTTTGTAAAATCATCATCAAACTTAGATAATTTGCTTGTGAAGCTAATAATCAGGCTTATCATGGTTACAGGATCTTGTGGTCAATGGTCAGTTGGGTAAAACCAACAAATATTATAATTAACTTTACGTAGTAAAACGGTGCCCCAGATATTCAATGAAAGACAGGGCGAAATATGCTACTCCATTGAGCAACGTTAGTTATCAGCCTTTGCTATAACTTTATTCTGATAATAAAGCATCACTGCATTACGGTAGAGCAGCACATCTCATGCATATACATTTGAATGATCTTAAAAAAAATCAATATTTTTACTAAATGCTTATAATGAAATGCTGTGGGTGGGGATTAGTGCGATTTAATCTTCCAAATTGTTGAAAAAAAAATGAAAGAAGTGATATTATGATATAGCCATAAAGTATTTTTGTTAAGATTGTTATTGACTTAAATCTAACCTATCCAACATCATCCTCTCCACTCGATATCGAGTCAAATCAACCAATATGTATGTTCCTAGTCTAACAGTTACATATCCATACAGTGCGTTCTTAAAGTAATGTATAAATTCGGTAAAATTGTAATACATATTTTTTGAGAATTGTAAGCTTGCAATTTATTGCGACTGGTTTGATATGCACTTTTAGTCAAATGCATCCATTTAATTGCAGTACATAGACCGTACCTTAAGGCCATTATGCCAAAATGATATGTTCGAGGGCCTCAAAATAGTCATTTACAGCATCGATGACTTCATTATCGTTCACAAATCTCAGTGACTAAAGTCACAGGGGCTAAATCTGGTTTATTTTGATAGACTGTTGATATGCCAAAAAAGAACATATTGTTTTGAAATTTGTAAGGTAACCCGATAAAGGATGAAATCATCCAATGCCTTTATTGGGCATTATGGCTCTATATATATATATATATATATGAGACGGCCCCGAATATTTCACTCCATGTGTGGTATACTCCATTTTTTGGAAAATATTTTACACTTGGCACGTGCCGAATTAGTCAATTCTCATGCAAGAAAATAGAACCTGTTGTAATTTCTTGGATGAGTGCAACTAAATATGTGTTGAAAAGTTGCGTGTAGAAAAATACGCATTTGTATAAAACTCGGATATTTGAATTTTACATTCACTGACAGAACGATTGAATGTGTTTGCTCGTGTACTTATTTTACAAACATATATGTCAGACGGAAATGCCGGAGTTAGTCTTAAATTTCTAATATAAATCGGCGTGCGCAATTATTGTACTAAATTTTTCGCTGACATTAGTTCCGTATCGGATTGGTCTTTGAGACCAGAATAACAATCAATATTACAACGAATTTTTATATTTGTTTGTAATAAATGTAAAAATAGATAATTTAACTTTACTATATTTTTCAGAAATTGAAAGGAATTACGTGGTATACAGAACGTGTTTTATCAGAAGTTTCATTAGGAGGACTTTTAGTTTTAGTAGTTATTAGAACTATTCAGTACAACATGTTAAAAATGAAAGATAAGTACCTCCATACAAATTGTTTAGCAGCATTAGCCAACATGTCAGCGCAGTTTAGAGATCTTCATCCATACGTTAGTCAACGTCTAGTCTCTTTATTCGAAACATTAGCAAAACGTTATCAAAAATTCCGTGCAGAAACAGAAAAGCAAAGTTTAGAAGTTTCTGTTAATATGACTACTGATGCAAGTGATGCAGAACAGTATTTATGTGTATTAGAAGAAGTATTAAGGATGGTTCTGGAGATTTTTAATTCATCGTTGACTAATCAATTACAAAATAACCCAAATTTGGTGTATACATTATTGTATAAGAAGGATATTTTTACGCCATTCAAAACAAATGAAGCATTCCTAGATATCATCCATAATATTGAAATTATTATTGATTATTTCTCAGATTTATTAAATACGAAGACACAACAACATGAAGTTGATGCACATTTAGTCTTAAATGTTATAGTACAAGGAGCAAAACATTGGCCTAAAGATAAATTGACAGTAATTATTTTAATTATAAAAATTATTTGTTTTTAACAATTTTGTTTTAGAAATTTCCTGATTTAAAATTTAAATATGTCGAAGAAGAACAACCAGAAGAATTCTTCATACCTTATGTTTGGGTGTTAGTAAATCAGCAATCAAATCTTCATTTAAATATGGAAGGATCGGGTCTCCTGAATGCTGCAATTTGTTAGCCATAGACAGTAAAATTTTAATCAATGAGACTTAACTCGCACCGACTGAATAACAAATAAAACAGTGGAAGTACAATTTCATTACACATCAGAAATATTTTTTGATATCATAATGTATATAATTATGTAGACAGTGTTTTATTTTAAATTTTATTTTTGTTATTTGTGTTTAGATTATATTATTTTATAGAGAATGCAAACTATTGAGGAAAAACAAACATAAAACAAGTCTAGTAAGAAATAAGACTAATGTTTATTTTGAGAAAAGTATACCTGTAAATAACATATCCTCCTTCCTTATTTGTAAATATGTAAGATAATATTTATTATTTACTGGATTTTAGTATTATTTTTTGTTAAAAATATGGAATGTTTTGTATTATTATGGTGTACTAATTATTATTAATGCTACCAAAGATAAATATAGGGATAGTTTAATAAATAAGCCCCCAATAAAAGTTTACAAAATAAGATGGATTTATTTTTCTTGATCAAAATAGAAAATAAATATTACAGTATCAATAACAAAACAGAAATAGTTAAACAAAAAATAAAAGTATTGGATTTTGTGATCACAAAAAAACTATTAAATGTATCTGAATTACTCAATAAGTTTTTTTGCCTTGAAGTATCTCCTAAGATAAAGAACTTGCCAAGTTGCCAGACCAAGTAGGCAGCACATAGAAATTACGGAAAAATAGAGCACTCGATTGTTTGTGGATTCTGCAAAAAAATCATTAATTCACTAATTTCTTAAGTAACTTTACTTACCATTAGTATCTCTCATTTCTTCTTCACGTTTTCTCATAATTGAAAAGTCTTGGACAATATCATTTGATAAATCTTCAAGTCTTCTTAGTTCAACTTCAATAGGTTTTAATTTTGCTGCCTCTCCAATCTAAAAATACCATTACATTTTTGTACAAAAACTTATTTGTCTAACGACTTATTTTATCTTAATATAATTATATTTAATTAGCAAACGTGTTAATCTACATCAACTCAGATTTCGCGTTTCAAAATTTTCACTTGCTATTAATATTTATTTTGAATTGTAAATCCCAACATATATTATGAGAAGTAAAATAATGAAAACTTGTATTCAAATATATAAATTTTTATCACTTATAATTGCCATAAATCGAAAATAGGCTTTATCTCTTTCAGGGGCAAGATTTTGTGGACAAAAATGCTCTAGTCGAGCAGCAGTGTAATTCCTTATAAAAATCATACCGTTGGTCACAAAACTATTTGTTATAATGAATACATTTCAATTTAAAAAAACATCGTCATTTATTGGTTAGTAGGAAGACAATTTTACAACTTCTTGGCGGTGGTTTGTAAATACATAATAATAATTAATACCGGCGCGTGTTTCTTTGAACAGCAAAGTGAATACATGTACTCATGAAGGATGTGTAAACAAACTCACTCACTCACTCATTCACCAACTCACATACTCACTGAGCTGCATTGCACGCAAGGTATTATTTTTGAACCACTGCACACTAATATGTACCTGTTTGGTAGTACGTACACATTTTGAATCACTGCCCCTGAAAGAGTTAAGTTTGGATATATATTTTTTTTTTTTAAATTGAATCATAGAAGCAGTTTTATGCAGCATTCTCAAATCTGGTACTCTTTCTTCTCTAATAACTTTTAATGGGAGTGATCACCCCCTCTCTGTTTCCACCCATTGTATTGCATAACGCTTATGACGAATATATTGGCATAATGAATTTACTTGCTATTCTTAATGATGTCGAATATATAAGCATAAACGTTCATAGTAATAGAGTAGAGATGTGTGGATTGCAAATTTCAACTTGTTTTATAGGTGAAATAATAAACATGATCATATGTATTTTTTTTTTAATTTTGAAGGAAAAACTTAGGCTGTTTTAGCACTATACCGATCCAATTACCGTAAAATTATAGCAAACGTTGGTCAGATCGCGATTTGAGCTAAGAGTGACTTAGGTTGTTTTAATTGTGATTCAATTATAGAAATATGTACTGAAATAGGAATCTGCAAGAATATTTAAAATGCCAAAACCAGATATTACGATTATAACTCCAGCGTGGTTTTGAATTTACTATAGTTTTGGTCAAAACTGTAACCGAAATTTGCAATTGGTCACTTATTACTAATAGTAATTACCTTACTATAAGTCACGAAAACTTACCTAATGTTATTACTACGCACATACATTATTAGCTATAGTTCCCTGTCAATAAATTATTCTTAAATAAAGGGTCAATGAAAAAAATTATTTTATAAACAAATAAAAGTTAATTATTAGGTATGTAATGAGAGTTCTGCCACAATTGCAACGACCCATGGGAATTTACATGTAAAATTTATCAAAAACGTCAAAGAACATTTTGGTAAAAAATGAACCATTCATTTGTATATAGACTTTACCTAACCTCGACACATCACTCAATTATTTTCTTGGATAGGAAGATATTTAAGAAGTTACCTGACAAATATAACATTCTTCCACGACCGAGATTCATAAGTTAAAAACATTCTTTTAAAGCACACTTTTTACTCGATCAATGAATTTTTAAATCACGATTTCACTAAAATATAATAACATATTTGTATGAACTATGGATAAGGCAATGTTCATGCAAACCACTGACTGTCTAGGCCTTGGATTGACTCTGGATCTCTGGTGGTCAGTGGTGTGCACAGAATTTATCTGGTTGACTGAACTATTACTTCTTTAAATTATAAACTTTAACTAATTACTGTCCGTAAGGATGGGTTACAATAAATTCTATTCTATTTAACAGTACCAAAGATGACCTATATGAAATTTGAATGTCCCTAATAGTCATTTTTGGAGATGGCAAATACTCCCAAAATAATTCTTCATGTAGACTTTGGTTATAACATTTTATTTCTCCAAAATTGTAAGAAGTTACGTTTCTACAAAAAAGGCCTGTGATCTGATACATTTGGTATAATACAAGTAGAGAGAATGAGGCGGCAGTTGTCATTCAACCCATCTTAAACCTACCAGGTAATCTTTGATTTTGATCTGTAAAAAAACTACAATAATTGTGAAAAGCACTGAAAGAAATCGTACAGCTTTTTGCAATACTAGATAAGTAAGGTGCCAAAGATTTTTTAAGATGGTTTTAATGAAATGTGTCGAGTATCTTGATGTATTGGGTTATTGATTAGACTAAATATAATTTAAAAAATTGTTTACCCCTTCATAACTTTTGGCTTCAACACCATGTTTTGTAATTAAGGATACTTCTTGTGCTATTCCACGTTGATCTGTAAATTATAGAAATAGTATCTATACACTTGTTCATTTTTTCTAATCTATGACAAAATTTAGAAATCTTATCTAATGTAAAGAATAATGAATAGTAAATGTACCACAATAAACAAGTTTTCCCGACATACTATGTTTACTTATAGTTACATGTGGTTAGACTATTCGAATACCGCAACTCTTTAAATACGCTAACCACAAGTAACCTATCTCTCAAGCTTATTATTATTATTGAATGGTAAGTTGTAGTAACTAACATACATATTAGTACAGTTGTAGTGCAGAATGTTGTATTATATAATGTAGTTGTATTGGAGTGCAGAAACTTGTAAGTCCAAATTCTACACTACACTACAACTTACCGATGCAACGATTAATCAAATATAACTGATAAGACACTACTGTTGGTAATGAAGAAATCACGTTATCTTTATGATTATAGTTTATGAACTGATAATAAGTTGACAGAAATATTAGGTCATTATCCAGATATATGAGATAAAAAATACAGTGCTGTACATAATATCAAATTAATTTGATACATTTTTTGATATAACTTTTAGCGGTTATGCTATAACAAACTCAGTGGGTGTGTTTATTATATTGCAATACAACTACATTATTCTTCATATTAATGATCAAATTTTATTACAATATAACTGCGATACACTGCATCTACACTAATAGTCTAAGAGTCCTGAAAGCCAGACCTTCGTTATTTTATAAAGGTTGAAAGTCTCTCAGCACATACTTGTAACACAGGTAGAAACAATGGGCTACTATGAAGTTTGGGTCATTGTGGCTTTGGCAGGTAACATGTAGCAAAGGTGTATAAAATACCGACTTAAATTTATCAAATAATAAAGCGTAATTTTCTTATATATTGCTTCGGAATATTAGAAATCACGTCAACCATTGTCAGACATTTAATATCGTGGCAACCTCTTGCAAGACACCCTTAAACTTCAATAAATTGTAACTGTATACTATAACGTAAGCACAGTTACAATTTATTGAAGTTTAAGAGTGTCTGGCAAGTGGTTGCCATGATATTAAGTGCCTGGCAATGGATCACGTGATTTCTAATATTATTCCAAAGCAAAATATAAGCAAATGACGCTTTATTATTTGATAAATTTAAGTCTGTATTATATACACCTTTGCTATCTGTTACCTGCCAAAGCCACGATGACTCAACTTTCACAGAAGCCCCTTCGTTCCTACCTGTGTTGAAAGTATGCGCTGAAAAACTTTCAGCTAAATAACGAAGGTCTGGCACTCACAGACTCTTGCTCTATAAGCTGTATCTGAATTAATCTTAAGCGTTGATGATGTCTGCCATCCTTAACAAAAATGCTGTATTTACAAAAAAATCTAAAATCGAGTTATTGTTAGTTTTTAAGGTGAGCTTAACTTGCTGCTGCACCACACATACATGCGATAACAGTTTTTTAGCTGGTAAATACATAAGCAGCGAAACGTTGTTTCCAAGGTGCATTACAAAAAATAAAAACTTTACTGCTTGATTGCTCAGTTTGACACTGCTTGTAGATACGGTGTTTTCGTTAAGCACGGTAGATCTACGATGTCGTATTACTTCCCATTAATAACCACAAAAACGCAGTATTAACACTAATTACTGTAACCACCTTATCAATAGTATGTCGCTAAAACTAGCTTAATATAAATACGATGCAAAAAAATTACAGGACTATAAAAAATTATTAAACAGTTAAATTATCAAATAACTGGAATACATTTAACTATTATATAATCTTGTATTAAATTTTATGTCGGCGTCAAACATTAAAATCTGTCGATCCCTGTAATGACTAGCAATTGCAAAGATTGCTGGCAAACAGCGTAACTGCCAAAATACCATGTTTTAGTCAGTATTAATCTGGGGTTATACACACTCCAACCTCAACCTAACATAATATAAGGCAACAATAGGTAATAATTCATAATTATATTGGGGTGATAGTTCGAGTTTGTATAACCCCTGATAAACGGGAACTTAAATATTTCAGAAGTTACGCCATTTGAACATTTTTTGAGTTTGCAATCCTCATAACGGCTAGTCATTACAAGGATCGACAGATTTTAGTGTTCGGCACTAACATACATAGACTAGAAAGTATCTCCCACACTCAAATACCAGTTATAGGTTAAGATTTAGATACAAATTGAAACTATAAAATATATTACACTTACGTTGAGGTACATGTGAAACAAAACAAATTTCATAAGTATCATAAGTTTCTGTTACAAAGGAAAACTTTCCTTTTGTGATATCATCCCTTTTAGCCAAGACATGACCCTTTGAGTCTCTAACCTACAAATTGAAATACATATGTTTGTTTATTTTTAGAAAAATTACTTATCAACACAAATAACTTACCACATAGTCTATTTTTTGTCCTGGGGCTTCCGAAACTTCAAATTCACCAGTTACAGGTACATTTTGATGTAATTCTTCTTTTAAACATTTGTAAGTGTTAGGTTCCAGTTTCCACATAATACATTCCGCAGAAATTAAAATGTAAAATAATACTGAACACACTTGCAAAATATTCATTTTATAATTTTAAGCACCTACAACTAATACTAAAATACACGTAAATATAATGTTATTCGTTGAAAATATAACCGATGAGGTGGCCAAAGATCTGTCATGTCAGTTTATGATTTGCAATGTAGCCAACTTAAAAATCACAAAACATTTGAACTAAACCAACAAATCGCGAAATTTTGTATACACAGGGTGTTCCGTAAGTTAGGCACAGATTTATAATGTTATTCCTGATTTGACGTACTCGGTCCACGTCCACTCAGAATCAGAAGATTGAGAATAGTACCTGCTAGGCTTAGGCGGGGTGCGGGGCATCAGTTCAGTCGCGATTGACGCAGCAATAGTTTTCTCTAAATTAAAATAATAAAAAGAATCGTCAATAAAAACGGTTAAAAATAAAATTTCCAGACCCCAAAAATATATTTCTATTTTAAATTTTGGTAATATTTTGAAAAAAAATCTCAATAAATTCAATTACCAATTTAAGAAAACTACTAATAAATTATCCACCTTTCTTAACGCAAAAGACAGTACAAACAAATTAATAAAATCTGGAGTCTATCAGTCTTGTGCATTTTATTTGAAACATGTAATACATGCGATATAGGACATACCGCAATGCATTTTGATATAAGAATAAAAAACACTACGCTGTTTGTCATTCCGCGAGTACATTTACTATTTTTTTTGACCATTCATTACCGATTATTGACAAATTCAAATTTTACACTATTATCATTTTCTTGTCCTGCGCATATCCATTAATAGATGTTCGCGACTACGTGGTTCCATTACTACTCGATTTTTGGCTGTATGGAGTAAACTTTCTACAGTTCGGAGTCCCGTCCATTGTCTTATGTTTCGCAACCAAGACAAATTCTTCCTCCCTACTCCCCCTTTTCTCTTCAATTATTACAGTAGCTAGTAATTAAAATATGTTAGATTTACTTAAAATTGCCAAAGCTAAGAATAGTCCTACGGTAAACTTTTTTATTTGAAATTATTTAAATTTAATCTTTTGCAGAGTGTTCTAATACAACCCTTATAAACAAATTGCGCCACTATTCTCTTTTTAAAAATTGTTTACCATGTTTAATCTAATTGTTTAATTACTTTATTTTTAATCTGATGTTTACCTGTGTTGTTTTGTATATTTATAATGAATGCACTAACACATAGTAAAGAATACCATCATTTAATATATTTAAATATACTTTATTTAAAAAGATATTAGCCGCACGTATTGCAGCAGTCCTTTTTTTTTATTCAAGCTTATAATTTTAAGGTTATCCCACAGCTGACTAGGATTGGACCCGGCCCCGCGATTTGATTGGCCACGCGCCTGATCAGCTTGGCCCCGAGATTGCAATTCGTCGATGTGCTAACACCCATTTTGTCTGATTTATTTACTAAACTAGTCTCCACCCGACCAGAATAAAATATATGATGTCGCCGACCGATAGAAGTATATTTAACTACACAAGTTTGGCCATCAAAGGCGCGGATTAATAAAAACACGTTCAATCCAGTCAATTGGGTGCTATTAGTTGTTGAAATTTTTACACGCATAATCTGGTTTTGTTCAACATATTTACATAGCTCGACATGTTAACAAGCGTATAAGCAGCGGAAGAAAGAACAGACAGATATTTATCTACCTTTTAAATCAGGCTTAAACTTTGAAATGCTATTCTGTGCACGTTCTTATTACGTAAAGTTTACATGCTTATTATTTTTATTTAGTGGCTGTCGTATAGTTGTATAGACGGACAACATGGTGCATTTAAATGATATTCATCGCTTACTGCAATATATTTACATGGACTTCGTAGGTGGGGAACATCAAAATTATAATTGCTGGACTAATAGATTTGAGTATTGAGACCCAAATCAAAATTCTAAGCATTATTTGTTGATTAATTTTTTTCATAAATCGTAAAAATGACATGACTTAAGTTTTGGTTGTCGTTAACACCCCATATTAAAAAAATCTAATGGTGCAAAGTAAATTTCTAAACAAGCAAACTAATATACCACATTTATTTTTTTTAAATTAAATAATGTTTGATCATTGATACCTATTGCAACAAACCCCATCTATAAAAAACATACCTATAGAAAGCTAACTTCATTGCATTAGCTGATACCATGTTAGCTCTATCTGATGGTAGAATCTCTAACTAAAATTAAATTTTGTGGCAGTAAATTTAAATCCTATGTTTTATAAAGTTAAAAACATTTGCAAATAACGGGCAAAATTAGTCTTTTGCTATAAAGACTAATTTTGCGCAAATATTTACCTACGCCATGCAAACTAAAACAAACGCATAAATTATAATAAAATTTAAAAACATATGTTATTTTAAACTTTAGTTAAGACCTGTTCACTCCCTGTAAACATACTGAAAAATAACACTTTTCACTCTGCTTTAGATGCTTTATTTTTTTGCAGAATCTTCTTGCAAAAATCACACAGCTACTTTATTGTATGTTCTTCAAACTGTTCCGTTAGTATATAAAGTATCTATTACAAAAGCCGCAAAAAATATTGGGAATATTTTCTCCATTATTTTACTCATTTTGTTTTTATATAATGAAATAAGAGCGGAATTGAATTAATTAATGATCAATTTTATTAAAATATGTTATATTTGATTATCCATTATTTTTTAGTGCCATTGTAAAGATATTTAAAAAAAATGTAAGGAACAGTTTGAAGAATATACAATAGAGTAGCTATGTGACTTTTGCAAATTTAAATTTCAGAAATATGAAAAGTTGTGATAATGATTACATTTATTTTGGCATATTAGATAATATAAAATGTCAACAAAAAAGTCAGATACACATCCGTCTCTACTTAAATACAATGAAATGAAATGTGCTATTTAACTACTGTGTAGTACTTCACTTCATTGGTTTATGTGGCGCCCCCCAATTGACACAATGTTTTACTAAAAGACTTTGATACAGTGATTTTAATAATTAAGATCCTTGCCCATAACCCCATCTGGGGACACACTGTATATAATTCAGTAGTTGCACCTCTTAAGGCTTGTTCAGGCTACTGCAGAATTTTTTCTGCGGATAAAATGGCCGCCACAAATCCGGAAAATACTAGATTTCTAGTTCAAACTGCTACGATTTTGTTTTTGCGTCGGTTTTACTAGCCGTATTAGATAATAAATTTAAAAATATTTTTTTATGAAACAATTTTATGTTTTAATGTTAATGTTAATATACTGTCTCACCTATTTGACATTTATCTTTTCAATCAAATGGAGGAGGTTTATTGATTGTTTCGCAAAATGTTGAGATTGATCAAACTTTTTTCGGATTCGTGGCGGCCGTTTTATCCGCACAAATAAAATCCGCAATTCCGCAGTAGCATGAACTGGCCGATGTTTTATCACAAGAAACGTTTATTGACATTTAATGACATTTTTCTAATATTTGTTGACGCTTATTGAATTTTCTTTTATTTTCACATTTATCAACTACTGGCATTTATTGACATTTATAAATCTACTGGAAACATTTAGTAACAATTTGAAACAATTTATGACTATTTTGTGACTTATTTTACAAACAATTTGCCACATTTTTTTGCAATTATTTTGTTATTTACATACACAGAAACAAAAAGAATCGGAAAATTGATTTCACAATTGTGTTACAAGTTATAACTTGGATTTACCGTAATTCACTACATTGATTTGAAAATTTGATATTATATTTACTTTCATAATTAATGTTGCTGTATCATTATAAATTGATGCAATATCAAATTTCCTTATAACTTAAAAGTCAGATGGGGAAGGCATAATTATACGTCATTCATACACACAAATTTGTTTTCACAAATCTGCAAAACAATAAAAAATAAAAATAAAACTTGAATAATTTATTATAAATTAATTTAATAAAAATAAATAATAATTTAAGAAAATAAATAAACATCTTATTGGTTAATCGTACTTAATTTTGCCAACAAAAGTTAGCAGAACTGGCAAAAATACAAGACCATGAAGTGCACCGATGACCACAATACCCAAATACATTCGAAAATAAAAGATCTTGAAAATTTGGGATTTTGCAAAGCCTAATACTATTATTCCGCAAAACTTGGTTAATGTAATTCCAGAAAACACCTAAAATTTATTAATAGGAGTAACGGCTGCAGTTGTACAACTAACTTAGCGTGACCTGTTAAAGGCGTTTTTGCGTAACACGATACAAGGAGACTCATAAGATGAGAGTATGCCCCGTGTTGGTTTTCTAGTTTTGTCTCTGAACATTCTCTAGGCAGTCTAGACCTCTTTCATTATGTGTCCTTTTCTGTTGTTGTGCAAAAACACCTCATATTCCACGATAAATTGATAGCACTCTAATAGAAGGTATATATTTCCATCCAAACCAATAGAAACTTTGAATGTTTGAAAATTAATTTTCAGATTTTTCAATTACTAAACGCCACACGATAGCTATTTTATCTTTCTGCCAAAAAGTAGTCTTTACAGTATTCTAACGGCTATATGACACTATGCAATTTATTATATTAATTGTTGTACAATTTATTCAAATGTTACATTTTATTGGTTGCTATTTTAAATAATGGAATGTTTGTAATTAACTGTACAACATTTCGTTGTCGTCTCGGCAACACAATCTGTTTCAGTTTATGGTCAAATTGAGTATTTACTTTCTTCAAATTTTTTTCTGCACAAATTGTTACACTCAGTTCTTTAGTTAAAAAAAACCCTGTGCGACGTAAAATGCAACAGTGCTCCGTAAAGCTAATGTAATTTTAGAATCTTTTGTTCTTCTGTAAAATTGAATAAACTGAGTTAAAGTAGAATTTTGTTTAGCCGGACAACCGTCGCTGCCAAACGTAACGTAGAGCTGAGGAGTCACGTCGAATAGATCATATAGCGATAACAATAGCAATAAGTCACGAGCAAAAGTATTATTACTATTGGCAACGCCATGTGATGTGTTTGTGTCTTCTCGGGTGGACATTATAGTCGGGGAGTTGACGACAAAAAAGTGAAGAAAGTTTTGAAAAAACTGAAAATTTTTCGCCAGATTGGCAATGCATTACAAAATCTTAATCAAGCTGTCAGACAGCTTAATGTTCGAATGCATGACGTCAGCACTACCACACACATCTTTCTAAAATCTGAAATTTGGTAATATGTATTACTTTATTAAGTTTCTGAAACAAACATTCAGACACAGTTTTAAAAGAACCCACTCAGTCAGCAGCCAATAGAAACTGCGCGCGTGCGTTATCAGGACATCTATTGGCTCCTGACTGAGTGGCTTCCATTAAAACTGTATATGATTGTTTGTTTTATGACCGAAATAAAGTAATTTGACATATTACCAAATCACAGCTTTTCAAAATCAGCTCTATTGACCTAATTTTTGAAACATATATGCGGTTGTTCTGACGTCACGTGTTTGGCTATTAAGCTGTCTGTTTTGTCGATTAAGATTTTTTAATGCATTGATTATTTGCCGACAAATTTTCAGTTCCTCCAAAACAATTTTTGAGTACTAATTAAAATTAACCTGCCCAGCGTTCCATCGCCAGGTGTTTCGAGACCTGGGGGCTTAGTTTCAAAAAGTGTTATTTTAACGTAAGCAGTATCCAAGCGGTATTCAGGATAAACAAGACAAGATAACCAATCACTACTATGACATTTTATGTGTGACGTTAAAACGTGTTAAAATACCGTATGTGTTAAAATAACACGTTTCAAAACTAGACCCTCTGGTGTGTTGACTACAGTGATATTCTATAACCAAAAAAGAGTCCGATCTAAAAGTATCAGCATTTTCAAAACCATTGCACTTTTTTGTCACCAGTTTTTGGACTACTACGTCTGGTCGTGACGACTGATCACCCGAACAAATTTTATTAGGCGTTGTGCCGTGGTGACAACAATTTGATATAATACATTGCATAGTGTCACACATGCATAACATTTATGTAAACGGCTCAGTGATATAATATTCAAAATGTTCACTATCTTATATCTATGTAAAATATATGAAATAGCAATAAAGTTTTTACTGGTTTGGTTGTACTATACAATTTACAGAAAACTTACAGAACTACCCATGTGTTCCAATGCATCTATTGATTTATCTAATGCTGTTCTTTTTGTAGATAACTCAAATGAATGTACGATGTGTCCACAAAATTCTACTGCAATTCCTACAGACTAAAATAAATAAATTGGTTTATTTGTAAAATTTTAAGAAATAAATTTACACTTACCATTACTAAGTTAACCAAAGATACAGCATTTAATGTAATGTCCCAAAAATACATCAATCCTAGCATATTAATTAACATCATTAATGATATTAATAAAATTACCAAAGCTGTGAATATATTAAAACCAGATACCAGGAATGTTACTATCAGAACGGCTAATAATGAAAATCCAATTGATTGCAATGTATCGGTCCATACATTTAAATATTGTTCAAAATATACATAGAAAATACTAAAATAATTGATGTTTTAAAAATTTGCTTTTTATATTATGATTAAAATTAATACCTATAAGGAAATATCTCCACACCTGGTATATCTAATGTTTTTGTTAAATTATCTGCAATTTTTCGCGCAAATCGAAGTGCTTCGTAGTATTCTTTTGATGTACTCAGAACACTGTGATATGACATGACGTATGATGCCGGTATGCTTAAACTTCCCTGGCTATCAATGTAGTAGCTGACACCCTAAAAATACAATTCTTGTTATTAATATTATGAATAAATGTTTATTTAATTTGATATACATTTTTTTTGCTGCTAATCTAATTTTATATGCTAAAGTACGCTATTAATGAAGCTGTGTGGTTTTTTCCTGAAGATTCCGTGAAAGAAAAGCATTTAGAGTCTAGAGCTTTGTAAGAAGTAATATTTTATTGTAGTTACAGAAAAGACATTCTTAAATATTTATGACTTTTGGATTTACATTACTTATAAATAATGAATTTATATAAAATAATTGCAGGTATTAAATTATACTTACATCAAAATATGCAGGATGTCCTCCCTTTGCGCATGTAGCATCCGGATTGTCATTTAAGAAAAATGGCATATAATTGTTAAAATACTCTGACCATGAAAGACTACCATCATTTTGGCACAATAAACATTCAGCATTGGTATGTGGACAAAATGAATTATTTCCTTCAAAATATTTACAACATTTATCAAAAGAGCTCCATTCACGGAAATCATCTATCCAAGAACTGGCTTGTCTTGAAATTGATGTTCTAGAAAAAAATTGTATATCGCATTTATTATCAATACAAATAATGCTTAGAAGTAAAATAACGCAAAACATGTATATCTTGAACTATAAAGTACAAAATATGACTTAAATAGACCGCACATTGCAAAAGCGAAAGCATCGATAGACGGCATTATCAATATTGGCCAAATCAAAGTAGGCTTTATCAATATTGGTCAGCCAAAACCCAACATTTTTATGTCTTACTATTATTTTGGATATGGTTAAAGAAACTAGTTTTTACTAATAATAACCGGCCATTATTCATAATGTACCGGCCATTAATCATAATGACCGCATTTTCTGTTTGGGCCATAATATATTCAAAACATACTTACATATCGGTTTGTTCAGAAGCTGAATATAGTTGAGTATTAATTGATGATTGCAAACAGTGCGCCCCTCCACAATATTTTTTCTCAATATCCATATCTGAATAATTTAATTCTCCTTTGGTTACCCAATAAACCGGAGGTCCAATTCCCATTAGTTCTTTCATGTACTATAAAATGATGGTGAATAGATAAAAAATATAAACATGAACATTAATAAATATGCAACAGTAAATATTACATTATTATTGTATTTAAAAATATTATTTATTTAAAGAATATACATGCATACATGCTAGGGTTGCCAGGTCTCAAAAAGCTTAAAGTAGGAAATTTTATGATTGGTAAAAGTAATAATTATATTATATCATAATATTTTACTGGCAATAGGTGGAGGTGACTGCCGAGCCTGTCACGTTGTTAAAAAGTCAGTTAAATTTGTTACTTGGCGTATAATCTAATATATTTTATTTGTTCAGCGCTCGTGAACAAAAGTGTTGCATTTTGTAATATTTTATTATTAATTTAGTTAATAATACGTTGCTTACTGGTTGCAAACAGATCAAATGGTTGCAACGGTGTTAAATTAATTTAACAGCGTCTATACAAAATAACACTGAGTAACGTGTAAACATGGCAAATGGCGTTTACAAGTAACACATAAAATATATATTTAAACAAACGGCAAACTTAGTAAATTATAATTTTGATAACATAACAGCAGTTATCATTACACTTAAAACTTATATGTTTGGTTGATTTCATGAATGTAAGACATTTCAGCTTTAATGTAGGACGTAGGACTTGCAATACTAGGACTGTCCTACCGAAAGTAGCAACCCTAATACATGCATACATTGTCGTGATTGTCAAGAAGCGCGTATATCTATCCCATAGATAATCTTTGAATTTATCCATTGTAAAACCAGCAAATGTGTAGCAAATTATTTGATAAAAAAATAAAATAAAGTATGCTGGATGTGTGGCTGTGTTAATATAACTATTGAGCATAATAGTGATTATTGGAATGTAGCGAGATGAGAGAAGAATAAATGAATAGAAAAAAGTGTTGGCAGGAATGGAAGTAATAAAAATGAGAAAAGACGCTGGACAACTTTAACATAATATGCTAGAATAATTATTCTAAATCTCACAACATGAACTTATTTAGTTTTTATATTTGGCCGGTACCTACTTTTTATGGCAGACATGTATATAATATTTATTGTAAAAATAATCAATTCAAAAAACTACTTAGAACATTTAAAAAAAATTTAATGATAGTAGCCTTTACTATGTGATTACCTGGTCATCATCAAATGGTGACAAACAAATATATTTATTAATTGGTCGAAACTAGTCACGGTTTAATAATTTTCGTGATAAGATTGTTTTACTTTTTAAAAATTTGTTATAATTTATTTGTTTAGTGAAATATTTTCATATATTTCATAAATTTAATAACATTATAATGTGGTACTCACTTCAAAATATTTTAGCACATGACTGTCTTCGGGCATAGATAATTCTTGATCCAAACCCAGTGATATGTTAGGTGTAACGGAAATACTTACACTGAGAAGTACTGTGAAGATGAATATTACAATGTGTCTTACAGTAAAGCTATAAAATATTTTGAATTAAAATTTTAATATAATACGTAAATCTTTACTAACTTCATTAAGCATGGTGTGTAGTATTTTTTCCAAAATTTATATAATAAACCTTCTCTATCATCATTTTCATCGTTTGGTACATTTTTTATTTTAATGCAAAATAGTAAATCTAATCTTTTGTTCTAAAATATAATGTTTATCTATTAATAAAATTATAATTACATTAATCGTTTTAATAATATGAAATGTATTATCTCTCTGTCTAACACACATCTAACGCATATTGGTCTGAATAAAATTACTCACTTCGTATCTATTTTCGTCTACAGCTAACAATGCAACAAACGCTGTAATCTGCAGCAGGAAATCAATAAATAATGCTATAGTTGCGTATATTGCAAATGTATTAACGGCAGGCATGTCCGATAATGATCCAATTGCAAAACAACAGACTTCTGATAAACTTGTTAATAACATGCTCGGACCAACGGTTCCCATCGTTTCGCCAACTTTTTCTGCTACAGTTAATTTTGGGTCGCTAAAATCAAGTATTTTAACTAAAAAATTTCAATTAAACTTATATATTATTATAGAATATAATTATTTTTTGTCAAGTTATGTATATTTGGTTTAATTGTATTTATTTACCTATAAACTATTTATGTAAAGATAATAAATATACTCACAATTTGGTCCTTTGATGTGTCTGTACTATAATAAATATATTGTCAACTCCTACTGCTAATACTAAGAAAGGAATTACTTCAATGGTAAGCATAGTAGTTGTTAATCCTACGTAACCACATATTCCAAGGGAACATAGCACTGAACATAACACAATTACAATACCTCCTATGCCCAGAACAATTTTTGAATCATACTAAAGATTAAAAGAAAAATATATTATTAAATAATTTTCACTCACAAAATATTCTTTTCTAATTAATTTTGTTTTTCAAATTGATATTAAAAAATAATAAGAATAGCAACTATTTAAAAATGTATCTTTTACATAATGTATGTAAATAAAAAACATGTTATTAAACAGTAATAAGTTTTAGGTTATTAATAATACGTGCGACAAAGCTTGATAATAAAATTCACATCATTATTGAGACATAGTTAGAGTTGCTTTTAGTAAAATAATCATTGAATTAATTATGAAAAAAAACATACATACATACCACCTACAATATTTATTAAAATGTTTTTACTACTCCTGCAAATATAATATTTTTTTGATTTATTTGAACATTTTAAAATAAAATGTTTGACAATCTTTTAGGTTTTGTAATTTTTGCCAACATTTATGGATTCTTTCTCATTTTACAAAATATCTTAATATTTTTTTTACGTTTTTGCATAAATTTTTTTAACGTTTCGGGGTTTTTTAAACATTTTCTTAGCTTTTTACATTTTAAAAAACTTGTTAGTTTCTTTATTTTTGTTGATATAAAAAGTGATTTGCAATATTTTTGATATTTTATAACACCTCTTGCATACTTTTAAATTATTTTCTAAATTTCTACAGGTTTTCAACATTTTTTTTCATTTTACAACTTATACTAGACATTATACTAGGTTTGTAACTTTAAAAAAGTTTATTTTTAAGTATATTTTTAATATTAATATTTATTAATTATTAAGATATTACACTTTATTTATTAAAGTATTATATTTTATTTTTAACAATTAGTGACTTTTTGCATTTAACAATTTTTTTCTTGATAATCCCGATTTTTTCCTTGTATTGTGCACACCTTAAGATAAATAGGTAAATATTTTTTAACATTGTTATAAATTTTCAACAATTTCTCTATATTTTGTATTTTTTAAATTATTTTCTGAAATTTGTTAACATTACATTTTACAAGATATTTGGCAACATTTAGAGTTAATTAAAAATAATATTAGCCAAAGTCACAAGACGTTATTCAAAATTGCGACAAATAATATAATGGTTTATCCAGTTTTTTTTAAATATAATATTTTGGTAAAAACAACGTTTTCCGGGCATCTAGTTGGTATATCTATATTTAAGGTTTACAGCATTTTTGCAGTTTTTTTTCTTATAGGAGGCCTCCAAAATTTTAACTTGATGTAAAATTTGCTTGCATCTATTTAAATGTTTAGACATGCAAATTTTATTCTTTGCAAAACCATTAATTAATAATATTTTATATAATTTACATAAAATGCACAGATAAATATTGCAATATATCAACAAATATTAATATTATTGTACATCAATCATACGTTTATGAAGCATTGAGTGCTTTAATTGATAACATAGATAGAGATGATTTATTTTTGTAATCACTTATATTAAGTTTTTGAGTTTGATAAATAAATGTTATAAAGCTTCTTATGATGCTTATATAACCATATAGTTTCTTATATGAAACTAAAGAGTTACTACCTTATGTATTATATTTTAATATTTTTTAAATATTTCATTGCATTGGCTGAATTCAAAATAGCAGCAACTGATGCAAAAACTACACAAAACTTTATATAAGAAATTGAAATCTTTAAATATCGATCGTATTTTCTTTTAGATAATTTTATCGATTTTTTTGAAAATTCAGAGTAAGTCTGGGAAGACTCCATTATGTATAGTATAGTATAGTTTTCTTTATTTTTGGTTTAAAAAAGCATTTGTTTAAAAGTTTAATTATTTTCAATGTATTTTTATAAAAAAATCTACGTTTTTATTTTATTTCTAACAATATATAAATTTATATACGGATTATTTAAAAAAAATCGAAAAAAATAAGATATAATCAAAGTAAATTAATTAAACGGATTTCTATACATTGATATGTGATTATGTGTCTGACACTGTCATTTATTATTATTAATTATTTTATCAAATTTCATTTGTTTATATTGATGTTGTTCCATCTCAATTCTACTCATTGATTTTATCTTCTTTTTCTTTTACTTATTGATTTCTATCTTCTTTTTCTTTCGCGCCGAAGTTTAATTTAGAATGCATTGAAAACTCTCACAAAAAGGTAAAACAATCTTGCCCAGTAGATGTGAAACATCGGAATCCATTTTTAACACAAACCTGTGCATTTTTATGCTTCGTATTGTCACTGTTTCTCATAACACTGTCATTGTCACTAATATTTTTTGCTCACGAACTTCAGGTTTTGCCATTTCGTCACTACCAAGGTGAACATAGCAACATGCGTTGTAACGTGACATTCGATATTTCACAAAAAAACATTTTAAATTTTGAGATTTAGAACGTCACATTTTCACATCGAAATAGAAGAGGCTTCATTGTCGACAATGACGTGTCTCGGTTGTGCATGTAACTCAACTACGTCTTATTGCATAGCAACAACCTCGCACTTTAAGTAAACGTTTTTGCGTTTGTACTATTAATAGCTATTTATTTAAAGTTTGTAGTTTTGTAAGTTACTATTATTACCATTTCTTTTAATTTCGCAAAAATTGCATTAAGAAAGTTGAAATTCGTTAACAACACAATATATGTTTATTTTGCCTTTTAAAAGTTTGAATAGTGAAATTACAACATACAAGGAAAAAATATATTTGTTGTGGTATTTGAATGAGTATAATAAATTCGTAAATGTCTTACCAAAATGCTTTTAAAAGATCTAAATCGTCCCAATGTTATAGTAATGTATATAAACATAACGGCATAACTGATTACAATTGTAAACACTTCTGATTCAGATAATCTTGCCACTTCATCTTCAACTGATCTCTCAGCACTATAAGCAACATCTAAGTTTTGGCTTCTATTTGTTCTATCCACCCATTTATGCATAAAATCAATATATCTACAAGTAACTGCAAAATTAATAGGTTTATTATAATATTATTTTAATAATTACGTACTTTGTTTCCCATTCTAGCATTGGTTCTAGTTCATCTATATCAATTTTGTTGTTCACCATAAATGTTAAACCTACGGATGTGGCATCAGTAAAATCTGAACGTAATGCTCCACCCAACGATAGACCCGGTTCGATTGGTCCACCATATGGTGCTAAACAAGTCATAGCATATGGGGTTCTAAAAAATAAATTGTTAATACGAATACTGTTGAAAATAAAATATAACTTTACTGTGAGCAATCTATAATTTGTTTAATGTAATCCGCATGGTTTTCAAATATTTCAATACTGTTATTGAATAATCCTAGTATTGACATTACTGCACAATTATTTATTGTAACCGGCCCAGTGAACTCATTACTCATAGGAGAAAAGCAAACTTTATTCAATCCTTTCTCTTCTCTCATTCCAATCTAAAATAATATATTTAATACAAAAAAGTTTTTATATTTAATATTTACATTTTCAATTTCTTTTTGAAGTTGAAACACTTCCAATAGAAACTCTTTATTAAATGCTGGTCCTAATATAATTGTAGTTTCTTCATCGTATTGATATTCGAACTAAAAAGGCATAAGTTTGAAATAATAAGGTTTTTGATTACTTTAATTTTACTTACCGTGCCAACATTTACTGTTTTTATAAATATTTGATTGGTTCTATAAAATGGTTTGAAGTTTGCATCAAAATAATCTTTTTCAATTCGGCTACGACTTTTAGTACCTGCCCAAATTTCAACAGGATTTGTAGTAACATTTAAACTTAATGCACCAAAACATAATGCAACTACAACCCACGATGAAAGACATATAACCAATGCTGGTCGACTTGCCATTTCTATGAAATATTTTTTTATAAGGTTTGCTTAAACTAATAATTAATTACTCACTTATTGCTAACCACTTAAATATTTTTTCCAATAAATCGTTAACTCTGTTCTTTGATTTAATAACATCATCTTCTTTGTTAATATCATAATTGTTTGCATTACTACCTAAAAGTTAAATATTAATTGTTTGTATATAAAATATTGTATTTATTCTTGCCTCTAGATTTGATCAAGAAAATTGCAAATAATAGTGCAATAGTAACTATACATAACAATACAATAGCACCAATAAAGGTGTATCCGTTTAATATCCATATTTTAAATCCTTCTTCTTCTTCTGGATATTTATCAAGTACACAGCTAATTTCACAATCTACACATCCGCATGCATATTCCTGTCCCTATTAAACACAAAAAATGATTTATTACCAAGCATTGTTCTATAAGTGGATGTAACCTGGTCTATTAAATTGCTATCCAACAAAAACTATACTTTAACAACTAATATCAAATAAAACTGGATTAAACTTCTCACTAATTTATAGTAAAAATCAGTTTGTAACTTTTTGCATCCTGGCTCCTGAACTATTTTAATATTACAACTTACCTACCTCATATTTTTCATTGCATGGTAAAGCGTCAAGCATTAACGTTTGATCTCCTTCTTCTTCTTTCAACTCATAATATATTGGGAAAGGAGATATTGTATTATCACTTCCTAAGTATTTAAAAAATCTAAAAATATGTTCAATAAAGTAAAATGTATTTTTGCTAAAGTTATGCATTTACTTTTCAGGAGTACATTTTGTTCCACCGTCCCCACAAGTAACATCCATAACAACACCTCCACTTGATGGCATTGACACTTTTCGACAAGAATCAAATGTATCATATACATATTTTTTTTCTATTTCAACATCAATCGAAATTACATACGGCTTTTCTATTATATTTCCATTTTCTACGCTAACAGTTGCTCTTACAAACCTCGCTTGATCTGGTGCACAAGAAAACATGCATATGTGCAGCATTAAATTTTTAATGCAGGTTGGGCATCTTAAAAATACATTAGTCATATCTGATTGTGTTATTAGAGCATCCAATTGCTTTACATCGCAACAAAGTTCAGGATCATCTGAATCTATAATTTAATTTAATATTAAATTTAATATTAATGTTTAAATACTTAAGTGGCTTTGCACCTTCATATAGCATAGGGCAAAGACTTTTCAATTTTTTAACCAGTTCCTCATTACTATTTTCTAGTGGTTTAGGATCTTGTTCAGGGCTATAACAGTTCTTGATTTTTCCGTCTTCAGCTTTGTGACACTGTTCGAACATAATACATTTTTGTGTCGTCGATAAATTTATGTTATTAAAAATAATAACTATAGTAATTATAGCTATATTCCACCCTGTAAAAATAAAATAAAGAATATATGTTACATATAGATTTAAAGAATTTATGTTATTATTTCTACTTACTCATTATAAAAATAATGCATGCACTCCGAACAACGAGTGATGATATTAATAAATACTTTTACAGTGAATGTTTATATCAAATAAATCATACATACATATATAATACATCAATAATATACTGAGTTGCTCTTATAATAATTGCACAGAGAATCTGTTCAATCTAAATTTTAATTTATTTAATTAAAAAACTTCAATTTTATCAAATTTTTAATTATTTAAACTATAAAATATGAATTAAAAATCTAGTGTTTTTATTTAAATTACAGAATATTACAAAATATTAAGTTGTTAGTAGACTTATATTATACTAATACACCCAATATATTATAGAAAACAATTGAGATACGAGATAAAAATATTATACTATTTTGAATCTTTGATAAGAATAACCAGGTGTTTCCTAACAAAGATAGTTAGATAAATAATTTGCAGGTGTATTACTAAAATAGATATATACAAATTAAATATTAACAAACATATTAAAATTACAAAATTAACAATGAAACAAAAACAAAACTAAAGAATGTAAGCAAAAAGCAAAACGAAACAATTATATTTATTAAAGAAATAACAGGATAATATAATAATAGCAACAATTAAATTTATTGTACACTCTTATGGTTTGTTTGCATTGGTTTCTTTGGTTTATTATTCAATTTCTTTTTGAAATATTTGCTTTTTTTAAATTAAACTAAAACTATAAGTACTTTTACTATCTTTATATTATTTTTATTACCTATATTATATATTTTTTTAATAAATATGCAGTTGTTTTATTTGTAAACAAGTAAGTAGTCAATATAATATATAATATGAATTAATTATTATAAAGTTAATTAATTTTCAAATTATAAAGTTGATATGCGATAAATGTATTACATATTAACAGAATTATATTATTATTTCTAGTTTCGCTTCAATAATCTGTCTTATATTCATTATAATGTAAAAATTAAGCTATATTTTATCTATTTAGATATTTATAATACTTGAAGAAAGCTATGATTTATATGCAATATTATTTTTTTCAATATTATATACACAACTATTTAGACTTGATATCTATACGAAGCATAAAAAGAACTTAAA
>JARJEC010110914.1:0-27282 GCA_030264575.1 Tachinus sp. AB-2021
ATTATAGCAATTGTAATAATTTAACATTTATAACAATTTGAATCTTAGTTGACGTTAAACGCATATTGCTTGTGCGTTTTAGTTGATTCCATATTTGCTTTTGGAATTGTTTCTGTAATGATAGCATGAATGCACGTGGATTACATTAACTCGTTAATGCTATTCTAGATACCATTCTGAATTTTCTCTTGCAAAATCTATTATTAAAGTTGGTTTCATTCTATTGCAGCAATTACGAGACAATACATTCTATTTTTTGTGGGTTGCATTTCTAGTATTTTTTTATAATTAGAAACTATTCAGTTTTTTTAACGAATCGAATTTAATTTTTATTGATTATTTTATTCTAGCTCAGTTACCGAGAATTAATCTCACGCAATAAACACCATAGAGATTATACAATAGGAGTCGAGTGTTAAAATCTTGACCGAGTAACAAATATGCACTAATACTTCAGTTTGAAGTTTATAAAAGTTGCCAGTTCCTTTAAACCCGTGCCACCATAAACCATATGATTGATAGCGGTGGAAATGAAAAATATTATAAATTTTGAGATGAGTTATATTAAGTTTAGAATTTATGATATTTTTCTTTACACGGAACTTATTTTTCGAAATTACTGTCTTATCGATTTGAAGAAACAATAAAAATGTATTTTTTTTTAAATAATAGACCTTTTCTCTCTTGTTTGGACGTAAAAAGCAATATCAACACTTTTTTTCAAATTTCAAAAAATAAACAAACAGATTTTTCAAGTCTGGTTTTTTTTAAATCTATTTTTATAAATAAATGATACATATAAAAATTTTAAGTTGAATTTTTTTGTTTATTTAACGTTTGTCTATTTTTGTCATCCTTGGGCTAATCACCGCTAATTCGAGAATTTTAACCAGAATTATTGGGTTTTTTAACATGCACGCAACATCTATACAGTATAGTTTTGTTCCTATCCGAAGATGTTGTGCCCAAACATGTGTGTTTTTTTCTTTGACCTTCTAAGTAAGGGCTGTATGGATTCCAATCCGGGACCCTTGAAGCAGCAATCAACACACTAACCACTGAGCCACTTGGGCGACTGAGTAAAAAGTTAAAACGAATTTTGTGATTGTTCCTGAACTACTACACACTTTATCAAACCACCTAAAGCTGGATTTTATGCCACGGTTTTAGTTGTAAACCTGACAGGTGTGTATGGCATGTACCCGCTCATGCAGCTGGGGTTTATGATTTTAAACCAAAACCGCAACTACATGAGCGGTTCCACACTATGCGTACGTTTCTGTGCTACTAAACTAAAACCGTTGCATAAATCGAGCTTAAATCAAACGGTTGTGTTATATACAAGACCTATGAAAAAATAGTTATTTGTTTAGTTATTTAGTCTTTAGTATACGATGAGTATATGATTCCCGGTAAATTTTAAACTTTTTTGATTTGTTTCGTACGATTTGTTTTTGTTTAGAAGTTTGTTTTAATCAAAAGTAAACTGGTAAATTGTCGTTTGATATAACTATAATTATTATGTTATGCATTTATTCACAAGTGAGGCGTACACATAACCTGCCAACACTTTTTAGTGCATCATTTTATCGGTTTTGAGAACCGGGGTTGTCGCCTGAAAAAAGGCCATTTATTCTACTGAATTGAATGTACTGAAGAAAATGTGGTAGATGGCATCGATGACGACCTGTTAATAAGTGCCCAGTATATACGCAGTAACCATTATTTATTACTAAATTTTGTAGAAGGTGTATTGCACAGAGTGCAATGTTACATTCACTTCATCGCCGATATGTACAAGGGTTTGCTGAAGATGCTCCACAACTAATTTGTTGCTTGTTACTTCAGCTACACGCATAAAATCGTCATGAGAAACACAAGTAACTGCTTGATTAAATAAACAATTGGATAGGTCAAGAAGGTCATTGGAATTTTTTGACCTATCCATTTGCAGTATGAATTTTTATTTACGGTGTCACATAAAGCTTCTATATCATGGAATCAGCAACGAATATCCATCATCAGTTATTTAGAAGAGTTTATCATTAAGCTAACCACATAAAAATATCCAACTCTCATATGTAGAGTGTCGGAATTTTTAGTTCATGGTGCAATGAAACCGGGGGTGGGTTTGAAAAACAATAATTATTGTCATCTCAAAGTTTATATTTACCAGTTAACTTTTAATTACATATGAAAATTTATTTAAAAAAATGCTTTTAAACAGAAACGAATCGAAAAATGTTCATCTAAATAAGTTAGACATACGCCTTGTGGAACACCTTGTGTATCGACTATCATGTCGGGATAAAATAAATGTTTTCAAATGAAATATTGCAGAAAAATATTTTTTCCGTCGTAATAATAATAATAAAGTTAACTTAATGACGTAATCTGCGGTATCTATTAAATTTCGTTAGTAACAAAATTAGTAATGGCACATGTTTTTGTAATATTTTACACTCATTCATTTACTCATTATTTTGTATTTTTTAATTTTTAATTTGTTATACGTTATAAATTTAATATTTTCTATGCAACTAGAATCGTAAATTATTTACATGGAATCTTTAAATGCATTATGAATAAAATTAATATTATAGACATACAGAATACTAAGGCTTAGGCTATATGCAAATATAAATTGTTGAAGAAACTAACCTACTGACCTTATTGTTGATCATTGAATAACATTTCATTAACAATAAATAAATTTTAACGTAAGTATTTATATAGTTTTTTTAAATAATTATAAATGATATACATCTTGGCTATAAAGCACACATTTGTAATCAATGCCAGCATACTGATCATAGTATCACTATCGAATTCTTAGATAGAGTTCTCTATTCTCAATATCACACAACAATTACATATAACATAATAATAACAACAAAAAATGATCATTTTCAAGTACCACGTTTCAAGTACCACGTAAAATGTTCACAAGCATTATATTTTCTTAATTTTTTATTAACGATTATTTGTTTTTAAGCAATAAAAAAAATTTTTTGCTTTTTCTTACCAAATATTTAAATTATTTTTAATAATTTGATACTATTTTACTCAAATTATCTAATGATTTTATATAAATATTCTAAAATATTACCATTATAACAACAGCTATGTAGGCGGTCATTTTTATTGTCTGATCAAACTCTAATATTAAAACTGTAAATTAATTCGCCGAATTTGCAATACCCAAGACTACCTGATGATTTTGCAGAAATTTATGAGAAAATTAATACTCTATAGGCCGTTCTTAGAAATTTGAATTAAAATGCAAATTGAAAATTTTAATAATTTCTTTGAGTTTTAATTTAAAATATTAATTGAATGCATGACTACAACAAAACAATATTATGATTATAGATTATAACAGAGTTTTATTATAAATTATTGCTTTTTTTAAAGAATTTATGGTCATTCATTAACAATCAGTTTGTGTACAGCTACCTATTTTATAGTTGTAAGCCCGGTTGTGAGTATTATTTTTTGCAAATTTATAACTGGGTGGAAAATGTTCTTTTTTATGCCATCTTTGTGTACATATCGAAGGTATGAACTTTGAGCATGCCATGATTTATGATTGACTCCGGATTTATATGTCAATATTTCTATACATCGATGTTTTTTTCTTTAAAAACCTAAAATATATTTTAAATTTAATATGTATCAGTAGGTATGGTATTTAAAATGCGGAATAATATGAAATTTAGAATAACTATAGGGTACACTAAAATGTGTGCACGCTTTTATCCAGAGGTATAGTATTCTACACATTCTATTTTAACTTTTTTGCTTTTTTTATTTAAAAATAGAAATTTGGGCTTAGATGCAAGTAGAATACACGACTATAAGTGAAAGATGTACATAAACTGTAACCCAGTTGGTTAAATTTATGTCACATAACATATTGACATTAGTTCTGCGAAATATCGATTTTGTCTCGAATTTGACCTCTGAATTCTTCAATAGTATGTGGTGGCCGATTTACATCACCTTGCTTTGAGATAACACTACCTTTCAACATGTTTTGTAATAACTGCACGGTTTTATTGTCAATGTGACATGTTATAGTTTTAGCTAAAATCCCTACTAAAACCACAAATATTCTTTATCTATATAATTAATTATATAATAAAAAATTAGAAATCGGCCACGGTATCGAATTTCATTGACAGTATTTTCAATTTCATCTACTTGATGGCTTGAAAAACATATTTGTTGTTTGTTGCGGTTCTTGTTCTGGTTTTATTTTATCTGGTTACTAGTTTTAAATCTATACAGTCAAATTACTCGGAAACAAAGCTAAATTTTGAAACATGTTATTCTTTGTTCAGGATTTGATGTAGAATATGTCATTTTATTATTTGCTACCTGTTATGAATCACCTTGCATACTAATTCTTTATAATTTTTACGGATGACATCACTGCTCTAATATCAGCTTGGATGAAAATCAACTAATTTTAAAAATTGAAAAATTACTTACAAGATTTTCATGCTTGGTGTCATAAAAATAAATCAACAACTCTCACAAACTGCTCCTTTAAAGATGGTAGAAATTTTTCAAAAGGTGAGAATGTTACTAATGCATATACTATGTAGTTTAATCTAAATGACATTTTCATACAATTTGTTAAAACTTGATGTTCACTAATATTCTGATTTTCCGTTTAAATACAGGGTTTCTTAATTAATTTTTATAGTTGTATACGTGACATTTTGTAGTATTTTCCAATAAATTGTTTTTTGACAAACATGCTTGAAAAACAAATAATATAACAAAATCCCAGCCAACATTTGCTAAGTATGTGTATAGAATCTTGATAAATAATAGATACAGCAAAGGGCCAAATATACTGCCTTGCGGTACTACAACTCTATTTGAGCTACATTCTTGATTGCATTAGTTAAATCAGATTTGGTAGTAGGGTAAAAAATTGAAAGTAATATTTGTTTTCGAAGAATAGTTAGTTTATTTTAATGACGTAAGATGATACACATAAGAAATACTAATTAATAACACGTTCAAATATTAATTATTATTTTTAGTCATAATAAAAGCTTAAAAAAAACAATATACTTCCTAGGAACAATACTTCATGGTCATTATTTAAATCATCAAATGCATTTCACATTCTTAATTCCTTAAAATGAGAAACTAATATAACATCAGGCCTTCACGCTTTGAAATAACTTTAGATTTTTTACAGGTTTTTGACACACTGCTAATCTAATTCTGTATTATTAACTATGTTTTAATAATTATAAATTGTATGCTGGTGGATATTAAAATATATTAGTTCTGGTAATTGGTTTCATAGTTTTAAATCTTAATTTATTGTAATTGCATGCTGTGTTTTAATTAATGTAAAAAATTGTTTCTACGAAATCTTATAGTAATTTGTATAGTCATGCCGCTTATGTTTGCATGTATGGTTAAAAAAACTTGACATGGATTATTATAATGAATTGAAATACCGTTTCCGATAATTATTTTGAAATTATACAGTTGTAAAATTAATGTGTGTCCAGCTACAACATAGGATAAAATTAACTTAATTTTTTATCTATGAAGTGGATTCTTTTAAATTAATACATTTCTAAATTATATAAATAAATCAAAATTTCTCAAATTATTGTCAAAGATCTCATAGTAATAACAAATATTAAAATTAATTTACTCTTAATGTCTGTATGTTTGTGAAATATAAACCTCCTAAAAAATGGAGTGAAAAAATGTACGTTTGCACAAATATTATGTTTGTATTTAGTAACACTTTTTTGTTTTGAGTTTGAACGAATTTGTATTTGATAATATTATTAGTTAGGTTTTTTGGATAAATCAACCTGTAAAGATTATTATTGTCGATAATATTGTCTGGCAGTTAGTAGTTACTTTCAGAATTGTGTAAACTGGAGAAAAGCTCTCGAGATTATTTTCTTGCAAGTGAACACTTGACGTCTATAACTATCGTTTGTAGTGATGACAAATTAACTACTTTTATAAAAATAGATAACGTTACTTATATTTTCTCTATTATATTGTCAATATAAAATATGAATATAATTTGTAGCTTTAGTTTTCATTATAAAATGAATTATGGCATTCTCGTTCATAACTTAATGACGGAATTATTGTTTAAATTGATACTAATTTTTTTTACAGACCGCTTGAATTTTCTCTAATCTACTTTAAATAGAAAAACTTGCGAAATTTGTGTGAACTGTCAGTTGATTGAAAATGCAAAGTTATTTTAGGTTAGAATAACTTTGCATTTTAAATAGGTTTTTGTCCAAGGCTTCTTTTATCTTGTATATTTTTTGCATAATGTTTAACAATATTCTATACTTTTGCTCTCATCGTGTGTTCAATTTATTGCAGTTTTCTAATTTTGGCTTTTTTTCTTTCTTTATTTTCCTCACCATTTCATTATTTATAATCGTGTCAATCTAGCCTATTCTTTAGATTTTTTAGGTCTACATCTCAAATACTTCCAAGGGATTAATATGCTTCTATTAATTACTTATTCATTAATTTTTACTTGGCTGTTGTTTCTTCGTCTATTGATTTTAGGATTATATCTTCTGATTATAGATTAACTTGTAATAAGGAGAGTACGCAGCCTAATCTTCCTCTCCTTTTTATCTTTATTTCCTCCAAACGTTATTTTCTCACTTTGTGCCGGCTGTTTGCTTGTAATATAGTATAGTATATTATTATTTTGATGCCTATCACCATATGTTTTTCTCGTTGAACAGTTTAATTAGGCGGTTGTGACAAACCCTGTTGAAAGCTTTTTTGTAGTTCATGCAATAAATCTATAGTGGTATAGAAACATAAATATTTGAGCCATCACATTGAAAACTCTTGTTTAGATTGCGTTTCTAAAACTAAATTGTGTTTCATTAAGGTCTATTGAAAGATTCTATTATGTATGAGTTTTTAAAATATTTAGAATGTGATTTATTATTCCCATATGATCATTGCATACCTTTGTATTTGCTTTCTTTGGTTCTCTGATTAATGTTGGTTTGAGTTATTCTTTTGGTATTGTTTCTCTTTATCAATTTAGCAATACCAATCATAATCTTAACAGGTTGATTTGCGCAAAAAATATTCTATATTTTTGATAAGTTTAATTATTTTTAGGATTTTGCCACGGTTTGGTTCTATATTGTTCTTGGCTGATTTTACTGCACTGCTTCTGTTGTTATCACTGGACCTTGTTTCCATTCTGTATCTTTTATTCTTTATATTACTATCTAACTTAAAGTATCGTTCATTAAATTTCAACAGATTATTGTGTTTAGTTTATGTATTAATTACGATATGCTTAGTTCTTTTGTGTACTAACTTCTCACATATTGTAATTAATACATAAACAATTTATATATATATATATATATATATATATATATATATATGCATATATATTCAAGTAATAATTTTTCAGAATTTTCTGATGCAGTTTCAGTGTTAATATTTGTTAGTGTATTGTTAATTTTAATGTATTATGCCATGTCCGTTGATAACTTGATGACGGAATTATTATTTAAATTGATACTAATTTTATTTTATATCCCTCTTAAATTGCTTCCGGCCCGTGCTCTAATCTAATTTAAATAGAAAAACTCAATGTGTACTGTTTATTTGATTTAGTAAAGAAACTAGAATATTGTAGGACAAAGAAATAATATATATATATATATATATACCATTTTAATTTAATTCAATACACCAAATCTTGACACGCTACGCATAAAATTGAGTTGTTCTTATAGTTGTATAGATATTTCTGTTTGTCGATTAAAAACAATATTAGTTTAAAAAATATTGATACATCGGCATAATTAGTTTTTAATTTTAATAGTTGTAATTATTATAAATATCTTATTATTAATCTTAAATTTAATTATTGCTATTACATAAAAATACTTTTGGTGTTTCGAAAAAGGAGTCTGTTATTTTTTAAGAAATTTATATAATTGGGTGCAATAATTACATATCTGTTCTTATACAGGTAGGAAGAGAAGTGGCTCATCCCGGTGTATCGAACGACTTCAACGACGAGAGTGCCCAAAAATTCTACACGTATTATCAATGGGTCTGCTTTGTGCTGTTTTTTCAGGTAAATATGTTATAGAATACGTTTATAGATAAATTTAGTATTTATTTTACAAATTAATTGTTTTAATTGTTTTTTCCAATTCCAACTACTAAAATACTCTTTATATGTTAAATCTCGTTATTAAAGCAATAGCTTAACCAAATGTATGGATAAAATGATGAAGTTATTGGCAACGTAAAAATTTCATTCACGCTGCTATGGAAAACACGAATAAAATATAAATAAATAATGTATAAATGTTGCTATAGAATTTGTTAATAATATGTGACACTTTGTGAAAAATTGTCAATTTTTCAATTTATAGACTGAAGTAATAAATTTGTTTGAAATTGGAAAAATGTATTGTGTGTTACACTTGAATAAAAACGTTTTATTCAATTAAAAACAGTATCGACTACGTCTTCGTGCGCGAAACTTTTCTCGTTGATAAAATTTTATTTCATTTAATTATAAATTTTAATTATAGTTGATGATGTCCTCTAGAAGTTAATTTAATTTTGGATTGGGTGGCAATAGGACGCTTTTTTTAATTTATAAAATAGTATCCGAACTGACACCTGCTTCAGCGCTACAACATACATAAAAGACATAACACAACACAGAATAAATTAAAATAAAACTTCAAACTAAATTAAAATAAAGCAAAATATTAATTGGTCAAATATGTTAAAAATTGATGATGTTGTTTTGGACATTGATTCTATATCCACTAACATTGCTATTCTACCTAATTGCAAATAGGTTGCTATATTATGGTGTTTTATAGCTTCCTACTACATATTTATATAGGTTTAGTTAAAAGTGGGGTAAGCTAATCTTATCTCATTAACAAAAGAAACCGTTTTTGTTTGAAGCATTTTTTTATAAATTATTTTCTAATCTTTCCGATTTTTTTCGAATTAAATCTGTTCGTTCGAAAATACTCGATATTTACTGGTTTTGGGATTTCTTTGAAAAATTAAGCGGTAACTTAAAATTTTTTTAAGGTTTTTCGTTTTTGGCGTAGTTTGCGATTGCGGCGAAAATGATTTATTAACAAACGTCGCTTATTCCCTTTCTTTTAGGTTGAAATAATACGGCTTTACAATGTTGAGATTTTTTAAAAATCGATACCGTATTAAAGTTTTGCGTTTTTGTCGAGATCCGTATCAATTGGATGCTGATCAGAAAAGTAATTTTGAACCTACAATCATTACCACTAAAACGGTTTTTGGGTATATAAATTACACGAGTCGTAGGTAGGAGTTTTAAAAATATTGCATAATTTAATTTAGAAACTTTTAAGACAAAATTTAGAAACAAATTTTCTACATCATCGCAAAAAGGAAAATACTTGATTGCTTTGATCTAATAACTGCTATAAGAACAACTGCAAGTTAATTGCCGATAATCTCCAGTTATTTTTATTACTATCGGAACAATTTTAAGATCGTTAGAAGTAATTGGAAAAAATGCCATTTGTAATACAACGAGTGTATAGAATTGTAAATTTGTTTTATTTTGAGAGTTTAAGTTGTTTGGAATAGGGCTGCATAATTTATCTTATGAAGGTCACTGGCGAAAATACAATCGATAATTCCAAATTGTTATTTATCAATTAGCTTTTATAAACCAATCAAAAGGTTTCATTTGAATTAGAGCGAAATAATTGATACAATTTATTTCAAATTTTAGTTTTTTTAACAATTGTAATTGTGTGTAAAAAGATCTGTGTCACAGTTTAAAAATAAAGTTTTTGAAAAGATATATCAAGTTTTAAAATGATCAGTTATTCAAATCCACACCGTTACAAGCGATTTGGATACTTACTGTTGTATGTAGGGTATATTTAGTGGATGGATGTCTAGCATCTTTATATTCTTCTGCAAGAAAAGACATGTAACTGTTATACAAAATGATAGTTTGAGAGAAATAAACATTTTGAAACTAAAAACCAGCTACATATTATTTAAACTAAAAGTTTCTTGGGGACACATAGGTAATTTAAAAATGTCATAAATTAAATTAAAATTTACGGAATGTTTGAATAGTGAAAGTATTTGTCGTTTAATGTAATTTTAATGGCAAACTTTAATTGGTGCATTAGAAAGTTACCATTTACGTATTTTTACTTGCAACCTGCTTATTTGGAATGGCAGGAAATAAAAGAACAAAAATAAATCAACAGTATAAAGTAAAACAGTCAAATCAATAAACCAATTATATTGAGCCATTTTAAAATTTTTGACAAATCAGATTTAACGTACAGTTATTTCACTCTAATTACGTCTAAACGTCTAAACACATCTAATTATTCTAATACGAAGTTTTGATTGGCATATACAGGCTTATACAAGCGAATTGATAAATGCCAATTAATATAATTATCGATGGTGTTTTTGCCAGTGACGTTCATGATGATATTACTAAAAATGAAATCGTGCGTTATGAGTAAAATATAAATTTAATATTAATGTTTATAATAAATAAAAGGTTATAGTGTATACGTTTTTTTTGTGAAATAATCTTGACAAAAACAACTCATTTTATTTTAACGATTATCGCAAATTTATTCTCTTTTACTAGATAAATTATGTTGTTTTATACCAAAATCAAACAAATTTAAAATTCGATAAACATGAAAATTGCACATGTGCAAGAACTAGCTTGGCTTCACGTCTCGTGTACTTTTGATGAAATTACAATGAATCATAAAGTCATGCATTTTCTTGGCAACCATATTTTTCAAACACAGTTTTCGAGCATTTTCAATGCACTTAAAATATTACTATTGATTATTTCAGATATTTTACTTTGTTTTTGTTTAGTCCAAGAAATTAACATTTTTGATATGATATATCTTAAAACTGGAATATGATGAATATGATGCATTTTTGTATTCATTGTTATTTATTAGGATTAATAATAAAACTCATAGTATATTTTACCAACCATTTTATTTAACATTAATAAACCTATTTATAATTACACTACCAAATACATAATTAAAAAAATGTCGCATATAAATCTCTATCATTGTTAATGTTGACGTAATATCAATGCTTTTTTAATAAAGAATCCCCTACTATTTAATTGCAATTCATATTGTTTCAGTTATAGTTAATCAAAATATTATAGATTGATAATAAAAGATTATTATTGTAAAACTAGATGTATTGAACTATATTTTGTAGTATTTATTAATTAATTGCTTTATTTTAATACTATCTGTATGTAGATTATAGACATAGACAGCCATTGAATATTTAATTTTATTACTAGTACAATGTACTACATTATTGTATTATTAATGAATGTGATTTTGACGTTAGTGAAGTTAAGTTTTGGCTTATGTTCATGAATGGATAATAAAAAGGGATTTATTTATAAAAGTATCTAAAGATACTAGGCGGATGATTATTTAACGTAACGTTATATTCAAGCAACTCAATTTGTCATAACCCAGTGTTATTATATAAATAGGACACTTCAAATATTTATATTATATTGTGTTGTTTGACTTGTAGTTTTTATAACTTTTATACATGCAATTGTATGCATTTGATTGTTGCCGCTTGTAACGGTATGAATTTGGATAATTGATTATAAACTTTTTACTTAATCAGTTTGATTTTATGACCAGATAGGCGTTGTGATACTGGTTGTCTGTAAATTCTATAGGCTGTTCTAGACAGTTAGTCTAGCTTCCCTTACCATTTACAAGAAGGGCACACAACTCCTCACTTTGATTTCATTTATACATGTTTGTCAAAAATGAAATTTTTATTTATTATTGCTAAACAAATTTAGTAGAAAAGTTCGTAATCAATTATTTGGTTCATTTTTGTTTCAATGCGATGCGGAAATCACTAAGATGCATTGATGATCTCTTATGGAGAATGAATCAATCAAATGCATACAACTTTGAATTTGAATAATTGTTTATGATTTTTTTCACTCAATCTGTTTAATAGCCAGCTTGGCGTTGTGTACATATAGCTTGCATGCTATATTTAGTGTTGTTAGTTATTCAATGTAATAATTGATTCAAATTTAATCTATGATTATATGTAAATGCTAATATTTAATATTGAAATAATAAAAGTCAGTAAAACAGCGAAATGTTCTACTAAACACTTAAAAGCTTTATGAACTGTAGTTTGAAAACAATATAAATATTATACTAAAGTCGTCTCGGCGAGAAGTAAATATGACTCATTGCCCAAAAATGTAAGAACCCACGTACTCTGTCTAGTGTAATTTCATTCTGTCAAATTTACATTAAGCACGCAAGCGAACAGAATACGCAATTCATAGTTAAAAAAACGTTATAATTTTCACCTCTGGTTTAGACGACTTTAGAACTATTCAATATATGATATTGTGTTTTATCTAAACAAACTATATGTAACCTACAAGTTGAAATGGTCAGTTATTATATACACCTGTAAATTATAGTTATTGTTAATTTAGTGACATAAATATTTTTCTTTTTAGAATGCTGTTATGGGCATCTAGATACTTTAGGAAATTTTAAAAAAATGTAAGAAATATGCTTACCAGAATAGTTGCAAATAAGTCTTATCAACAATTAATATTACCTACAAAATTTGAGAGGGCTAATTACTAAAAGAAGTCCAATAATTGTTTATTCTATATACAAATTAAAATTAAGTACTGCTCATACATGTCATACTTTCTAATATATAGTAACCGCAAAAAAAATATGCGACATTTCTGAAACTTTTTTGTTAAGCATTTTTTAGAAAATTTTTGTTTTTTACTAAAAATTGTGCATTTGTACAATGTTTCTAAAATTGAAAAGTTTTTTAGTAATATTTTTTGTATTGTGTTAATTTTGTCTTATTTAACATTAAAAACGTCACAAAACATTTATTTTGTCCGTTGTTTTTGTAAAAGAAATAGTTTTTAAAATTTTAATTCTAGTTTTTGCATACTAGGGCTTAATTTAATTTCAAATCTTTATGTGTGATAGCTTCAACAACTTGTTTCCAAGAAATAGTAAAGAGTGTCAGTTCTGTTCAATAGACTAGCATAATGTTTATGATTTTGGTGCAATATGATTTTTTGGAGTAATAGATTTTAATGTTATCTGAAAACATTTTTAATGGCAATTTAAAAAATCGCATTTTTCTGATTATTTATAGATCACTTGCTATATTTGATGCGCAACTTTTTGAAAAGAATAATTTTTTGTTGAAAAATGCATAGTAATAAAGTTACCCATATGATGCACATTTTTTGGCGGTCACTGTATAATAAAAAAGTATGTTAAATATTCCACACTTGTTAAAAAATTCCGATTGTTCACTGTGCGTTTAATAAACAAATACAATCAAAATGATACATACCATTACCCATCATTTGCATACAGATTATAAAATTATGATTGCTAACAATAATAGTTGCGTATTTTTATAAATATTAGTATATGTAGTGTTAAATTGAGCATAAAATATGTCATAGATACCATTCATGTAAATTTACCCTTTTAAATAAATATTTATGAAAATGTAACGCATATACCTTATAAAGACAGTTTATCTATCAACGGTAAGTCCATAATATTAATTTGTGTGCTTCTGTAAATATGAGGTATTTAATTAATTATTTAAATAGGAATATGTATGTATATACCCGATTAGTAAATATTTTATATTTAGCTATAAAATTGATGTATTTACAATTTAATTAATGGCTATCCCTAGTTTAAGATAAACAAATTGGCTTAGTGTCATCAGTCCAGATTATGTAATTTTGTAAACCACCCATCCGCCCACCTTTTGCGTAATCAGAAGATTGGACATTCCGCCCACCCGATACGTTCATACAGCTCTAATAGTCTCAAAAGAAGAAAAAAAAATCTTTTGTTGATACAATAGTCGGGTTTGTGTATGACTATGCTATTTACAGAATTAATGATACAGAATATTTTTGAATTATGCTACTAGATTCTAATAAAAATTTTCAGGTGCAGAAATGGGTATAAAATAACCAGAGTAAAAAGACTTTTTTGAGTTTTTTGGAATTAAGACTCTTAATATCCAAATAGTTTTTTATTTTTTATTTTATTTTAGATCAAAAGACGCCAAGTTATCCAAATAAGATATCTAAAATAGGATGTTTGACAGATATAGTTTTACATAAAGAAATCTTTGTAAAACTGAAAATAATTTTTTTTTCTGAAGGACCCGCTACTAAAATGATCTCAAAGTGGATAGTAAGTCAAACAATGTTTGACAATGAACTCACCTGACGTTAGCTCTAATTGCAAATATTATAACAATAAATCGTATTTCTAGCGGATCCGGCCACCATTTGAAAGACTTGCTTCCGGATCTCAATAATTATCCGGTCGAATTCGACCTGATCTGAATCAGATTTTTTTTAATAAGTAAAAGTATAATAAAATGTAATAACATAAAGGTAAACAATACAAAAAATTTAATAAAACACTAAAAAATACTAGAATTTTAATATTTAAAAAATAATTGCAATAAATGGAAAACTACTTTCTATGCAAAATAGCTCTATTAAGCGAACTCTCTATTTAGCGGCTACATATATTATAATTTTGTAGTTTTTGCCCATTCTTTGACAAACAATTTTTATTTTTTGTAAGAAATAAATTTTTTCGGTTTTGAATCTATTTTCAATAAATCACAAAGCCAACATCAAACATGATAAACTATTTGAATTAAATATGTTAAAATAACAAAACATCTTTTGAAAAACATATTAAAAAAAAAGAAAAGAAAATTTTGTTTATTATTTGACTTATTGTTAAACGGTTTTCTCATCGTAAAAGAAAATTTGTTTTTTATTTTTTGTTCAATAACTTAATTTTTCAAATTATAAGAAATTTTTATTTTTTTTCAAAAATTTAAAAACATTTGAATATAAGACATTAAAACTTTACAACGTGACAAAATTTACATTTTTTTTTGATTTTTTTGTTGTTATCATGAACATTTTATAAAAATAAATGTATATGTTTCTAAGAAAGAAATCATAATAGAATTATTTTTCTTTTATTTTTCATTTAACTTTTGGTAAAAAATTGAATACGAAAAGAAAGAAAAAGAATTTAATAATTTGCACGCTTTTGGTTGCGCATTTATAACATCGGCTTCTCTCGTAACTAATAATTTTATATTTTTATGTATCCGGTCTTGGAAACGAATCCTGTCCGGTTTGGGCTTTTAATTTTGGTGATGGATCCGGTTTATATTATGTTCTTTTATTCTAACCAATCTACTAAATTTGATTTTATTTTAAACTCAAATAGAAAATAAAAAGTTTAAACTCATGTAAGCTTAATTAAGATCATTATGAGTAAGGTTTTTATGTCTCATGAACACACATATTAAAACATGTCTTCTTTTATTCATACGAATTGCATTGATATTGTTATTAAGACTTTATATCACCAAACACGCAAACATCATAATATATTATTGCTATATATCAAAGTTGTATAAAAATACAAATTTATAAATTGATATTATAGATAATTACAGCTAAATGTTTCATAATAGCACTGATAATTTGAAAAACAACAAGAGGATATTGTGTAATTTTGATTGAAATGAAAACGTGTTGTATTTATGAGAACAGAACTGAATAATGACATTTCCGATTGAAAAAAAAACTGTGCGAATAGCGATTAACCAATATGAAAACAACATCCGTTGATTGTGTTAATTATTGATGTCATAAGAGTTATGTTATGAGATATTCTATTAGACTATTAAATGCCTCAAAAATGCGTAAGTTTGATGTATGATTTTATTTTGCAAGACAATTTTTTATCTAAATCTATATGATGCATCTCATTTGTTGTCCTACAGTTTTCCTTCTGGTTAAATTTATTAATCTGTTTGGATTATTTCTTTTTATTTTATTGTCCGTCAATCTTGAGGAGCTGTACAAACCCTTTGGAAATTGTTTTGCCAACTTTGTCAATCCGATTTTTCTTCTTCTTATCTTTGCAATTTAGCCTGGCACTATTGTTTATAAAAATGTTGTTTTCTTTTATATTGTATTTTCTTTTTCTTAGCAGGTATAGTTTTTTTGCCCGTTTCTTTCCTCTTCTTTGATTTATCTTTTTTTTTATTCCATTTGATTCTCTTTTCTTCTTTTTTTCTATGACTATTGATTTTTTTTTTTAATTTTTGGTTTCATTATTTATTTCCCAATTCAAACCCTCTATTTTTTTCTAAGCACTCTCGTTGCAAAGCTTTTTAGTGTTCTCCGCTTATTTGTGTCTTAGGCATACATTAATGATGCGAGTCTTGATAAATTTACTAATCGGGTTGTTGCATATTGTAAGATTTATATCGAATTTACGCAAGTCATTTAGCATTAAAAATAAATTTAGTATTAAATATAACTTTAGATATAGGCGTGGTGAATTTATGCAACGAATTTAAATATAAATTTAATGATTTACGTATACGCGTGGTAACGGACGCTTGTGTCGCATTTAATTTTTTTACACCAAATGTACTTTAGCCGTTTGCAAATGGACAATATTTATTTTAACACCATTTACACGAAAACTCGTTTATTTATTATAGTGTAGTGTACACATAGACAGGCAATTGTATATGTTTTATAAATGATATTAAAATATAACCATACAAAATAATAAATAAAATATTATGGTTGCAATAAAGTAATAATAAGTGAATATTATAAAAAATGTGATTCTTTTAAATGCTATTAACACATTTTTCATATATTTAATACTTTGTTTAAATAAAGATTTATATAAATTAAATTATTTCTAATATTTTACAGTTTACTATATGTAGTTCATAAATATAGGTAATCGTTTAAAGTGGATATTGTTTTTTGCCATGTTTAATTTGATAAGCTCTTCAATTCAATGGCCATTAATTCCAACATGAGTCTATTTAGATAGTTTCAAGTATTTACGTGACGTTTATATCATATACTACTTAAAAAGCTTGAATAATTGGTCATGTCTTCGAGGGCATTGATACTTTTGAAATATGCAGGTGCCGCATGGATGAATAATGCATTGTCACAAGCGCTGGTCACACTACACGACAATCATGCGAACAAAGAACTGTTTTTAGCTCCCAAATAGTTTAACGACTCTCACTTCGAGGAATTAGTGCTGGATGAAATAAGCATAAAATGTCATATAATTTTTCTTCAATTTCATAATTAGCATTATTAGATTTAATATCTTTATTAATAACACATTAAGAATAAACCATATTAAATTATTGTTATTAATTATATATTAATACCGTATAATAATTGTTTAATCATTTTCAGGCACTGGCATGCTACACACCAAAGTTCCTATGGGATATGTTTGAAGGTGGTCTGATGAGAACCCTGGTCATGGGTCTGAACATTGGCATCTGCCATGAAGAAGAGAAAAAAGCAAAGAAGAATGTTATCCTCGATTACCTTACGAAACATGTCAAGGTAAATGACTTCTTGTTGCACTACCATTTATAAACAAATTTTACGTCTAGTTCAATTAAACTTGCCTCATATACAAGCCAACGTTGTGCAATTTGTATTAAAGCCGACCGAGCTAGAATGAGAATTTAATGTCTACCTCGCATGTAATGTATAAGTTGCATGTCACTAGTTTCAACAATTTTAAAATAATGCATTACAATCCTCTAACAGAATTATTTACAATCAAATAAACGAGGGCATGCATAATAAAATAATATGAAAGGTCGTACGCATTTATCGAGAAATACACAAATGTTTCTGTCTGATTTAATAGCATGAGAACTACACTTTCTCCAGTGGCCTTTTAAAGCGCCATTGTAATATTAATAAAATGAATAATAAAATATCATTAATTAACAATAATTACAATTAAAACCAAATTCTGCTTAAATTTAATCTTAAAATTAAAAAATCTTATATTTTTAAAAAGGTAAATATTCAGTTTGTTGGGTCTCAGTTTTGATGAAAAATAGTCGACACTAATGTACAAGGATGCACATATTGAAGGCGATAATTAAATCAACATGTAATTAATCATTTAAATTCTATCTCATTTTCAATCTAAACATATTCTGTATAATGCAAACAATACAATGAATCAAATTCCGCCATATTTGTACGCCTGACGTGTCAATGATTTACATTATTTTGCATACAAAAAAATTACAAGAATAAACTCATTACCTTGAAACGTTATTCATTGAAATTGCAGCTAAATACTATAAATTACATATAATGGGTGAGTATAGAGAAAAATATTTCTTGCACAAAATTAACTCTGGGAATTGAATGACAGGCTTTTCCAAGAAACTACATTTTTTAGCTCACATTTGTAAATATATTTTGCACAATGCGAATAATCAGGTGTTACATTCGGCATGGTTATTATCATACATTGTGCAGTCTTGCTTGCATTAGCACATTATACTGTTTTTTATTGAACCAACCAACCCATGCTTAGTTCATTATTTAAATATTGGCCTTCTAATCCTGCTTAGTTTCTATTAAATTGGCATTTATTTGTTAAAAATGTAGTTTTTATTTGTTAATAAAATTATTTCATATGTCGAGCATGTCGTGTAAACCGTTTGTTAATGTGATTTAATTTTATAAAAACCACTCTACCAGAAAATATGAGTTTTATTGTTAATGGAAATCGGTATTAATCTAATAACATTTTTTGTTTGTTTTTTATATTAGACAATTTTATTTTATTAATTCAAAGCAATTAGTTTGTTATAATGCGTAATAAAACATAAAATAGTAGTAATAATTTATAATGTATATTCAACGTATTTATTATGCCTTTTTTGATCTCACTTCAATGTCAATAACATTTCTGCTATTGACATGGTACTCGAGATCCATTGCCTTATTTAATGAGTACGCATGGTTTATTAGTCTCTATACATACTTGAAACGAAAACGCAATCAATTTTACGAAATAAAAGGATTATTGCGAAATATTTGACGATGTCCTCATATGTCGCTTAGGGCAGTGTAAACTGTTTTAAGATAATTTGTTAAAACTGTGTGAAAATGTAATTATTTTTTTTTGGAATTGTTGAGTTTCCTTTTGATTCAAGTAGAATTTTCAAGGAATTCGAGATTCTTTGAAGGTTCTGTGAATCTTTTCGAAATTGTTTGTTATTATGTGGAATTTTGGTATATGTGAAACTAGCAAATATTTTTTTCTTAAATTACAAGAGAATTGCCCTTATGTGTCACATGATTTATAACGACGAATCATCATGTGAGTTGTTTGGATAGCAACAAATTGTCAATCTTTCTTCGAGCGATTCTCTACCGAATATTTCTCGGGACAGATATAGCGTGTGTCCAGTTTTAATCCAGTTTCAATTACATGGTGTTTTAAGTTATTTCAAATTCCTGCTCACCAAATCAACTTACAGATAAGATGATAGTATCTTTAGAAAGATAATATTATTTTGCATCGAATGATACTAAATAAGATTTTTTAAGATGCAGTTTTTATTTAAAAGCCGTTGTCTCTTTGGTAAAAATAACATGTCACATAAATCAAAAATTAACATGATACAGAAATATAATTGTATGCCGTTAATTTTGATAAGAAATTTGCTTTGTAGATGATACTAAATAATACCGTTTTAATATTAGATTTTTATTTTAAAATTGTAATTTAAAAATTAGCAATATTCAAAAACTATTTTGAAATTGAAAAGCATATTGAAATGATTCAAATTGATGATTGAGTTATTTACCACACAAAATTTATTTCTACATAATTACAAATTTAGTTTAGATAATTTAACCGATTTCTAAATGTATTACCAATATTTTTAAACACGGTATCACAAATATTAAAACTGAAAAGTACGTGAGCTGGACAAAACTGCTGCTTTTATGAGGAAAGTAAGACACGGTGAATTGACTTCCAGAGTAAGAACTCTATCTTAGAGAGGATATTGCTAATTAAATGAGTAGTTTAGGTCTGTCTTGTCTCACACTAAACGTAAATTCATTATTTCTTTTTTTCCTCAGGAAAGGCAAAATCATTTCCAAATCTAACGCGGAATCTGCACTGTATCTTTGAAGTAGATCGAAATAGAATCGTTCGGTGAATGACTTTTTCATTAAATTTTATTTAAGGAGTTAATATATTTCTTTGGTGTACACTTTGGATAAAATCAAAATGAAAGGCATTTTACACTTATCACTTTTAATGATTCCTCCAAGATGAATATCCAAAGCCATAATTAATGTAAATGAGACTTAGTATATGTTTCTATAATTAAACCCATGTCTAGTTAATCTGTATTTAAAAATTAGTTGTATTAACCTAACCTAAAATAACCGCTGAAGCAACATATTCAATGGTAATTCAACGAGGCATCGATTATGATCGAATTTAATTTATCTCGAAAATGAGAACAAATTTGCCATAATCTTTAATATAAACGACTTATATTTGTAAAGATTATTTCATAAAAAAAAAACGTTAAACAGAATACGTCTTTATTTATCATAAATATTAATACGTAATATGGCATTTACAATGCTCACAACGCTCGATTTAATTATTAGTAATGTGGTCCAGAAATCCACTGGCAAGAACTCAGAACACAAACAATAATTCTACTCTTGTCGCTTATCAATTTGCTTATGCCAAGCCAATTAGTGTAAAATATCCTTTTTAGCGCATTCATTTAATAGTAAGCGCACTCTATGACACATAACTTTTGCTCTCAACAGGTCTCAAACAATGATCCATATTATTTCTAAAGAGTACAATGGGTCCCGTTAAATAAATAATAACAATGTAGGTTAGTGCATACTTTGTCGAGGCCTAATAATAAATGTCAGCATAGTTTGTAAATATGTTTTGTTAGTTATTACATCTCTCCTATTGCAGATTAGCACCAATATGTCTATTAGTTGATCATACATGGAATGCATTGAAGAATAAATGTTTAAATTAAAACATTATTATCTATTAATTTAAATTAATACTGCCTCAGTAGCACAGATTTATATTTTTGACTTATTTTGTAGTATATGCTTCGATTGGATCGCCAATCTTCCCCAGTGCTCTTCAATAAATCAATATTCATTAAATTAAAACTACAATATATATATATATATATATATATATATAATTATTATATAATTCTTGTAACCACTCAACCGATTGAGCCCATATTTACACCACATATTCTTCAGACTGTGAGTAAGGTTTGTAAGTGTGTGTGGTTCCGATAGGTGGCGATAGATGGCGCCACTATCAAACTTCTATGCTAATAGTTAAGTCCGCCTCCGGTATATCATTATCTAACTTCTACATTAATTTGGCAATTTAATGCATATTTTCAGAACAGGTTATGCTACAATGTGCTTCTGTTGCGCATTGAAATAAAATAAAATTGAGTTTTTGTAAGCAGACTTGTTTTTACACTGAAATTAGTGACAAAGTTTCTTAAGTAATAGCAAATGTAGGTGCAATTGCACATATACATATTTTTTTCAGTATGTATTCTGTAGAATGGCAGAAACGTGGATTGCTTCATGCGCATATTCTAATTTTTTCAATGAACCCTGTTAGACCAGAGAAAATTGATCAAATCAGCAGAAATACCAGATTCAGAAATTGATTTAGAATTATTTGATATTGTTACCACTAACNCGCTATGTATAGAAAATGGTAAATGGACCTCAAGTTGAAATTGTTAATAGATTGGTTTTGCACTATTCTCCACTATTATCATAAACTTTCAAAGCACACATCAATGTTAAATATATTTTCAAATACATTTGTAAAGGGAGAGACTTGGCAGTTTTTTTGACATAAAATTGAATCGTGTTAAAAACAATAAGTAAGAATTTTAAGATTGAAATTCAAATAAAAAAAAACAATACAAAAGGAATTACACAAAATATGATCATGCATAAGCATCATAAATTTTATAAAGTAACTTTAAGATTTAAAATAACATGAATAAAAAATATGAAGACAACAAAAACTAAAGAGATTATTTTTACTAATATGGGATAGGGCGAAACAACGTTCGCTGGATTCCGCTAATTATCTATATAATACAATTAACAATTATTTTTGTTTGATGCATTTAACTTAAACAACTTAAAATAAAATTATACATAAATTATAGAGAAAGTGATTTAAATAATGTTTAAATAAAATATAAATATTAAAATTAACAATCTAGTTATTCTAGTTAGACAATTTAAAATTAGAAAAAAATATTTGGATAACACTTTTTAATATTAAGAAAAAATCCTTTTTATCTATTTTAAAACTTAATTTAATCATTTTAAAAATGTTTTTGTTGGAGTTTATAAATCATTTAGAGTTTGAAACTCCTAATGATTTATAAAAGATAAATAAAAATTAAATTTGATGATCAACTAAATATCAGAAAAAGTTTAACATTTCAAGTAACGAATGTAATTTTTAACTTTATAAATTATTGTTTTCTTTTTATATGGATCAGATCTCATTACTTAAAAAAAATTAAATATCTTAAAGTAGAAAAACTACATTTTTACCATTTATTTTTGCTTGTAGCATTTTAAAAACAAATATATTTTATAAAGTTCTCTATTACTTGTTAAAAAGGACTCTACAATAAATTGAAGTTGGATTTCTTTCATAGTTCATTTTTTAGATATTTTTTCTTCTTTATGTTGACGTTAAGGCTTTTAAAGTTTTGTTAAAAAAATATTTCTAAGATTCTTTTAAAGTTTTTATAAAATTATTTTGATAATTGAAATTTATTTTTCTGTAAAAAACAGTAAATATAAATTTGTTTCAAAAATATTTCCAATAGTAATACCATATGAGACTGAGAAAATGCGAGAATAATTCAAGTTTTTTGAAAGTTTGTTGCCAGGTAATTAATTATTACCGTTTGGCAACAAACTTGAGAAAAATTCTCGATTAGTCTCAGTCTCGTGTGGTATTTGATTATTACACGATACTATTTTTAGATGTACTGTTTTAAAATCTTAAAAATAAATCGAGTATAAATTAGAAGAAAAAAAAATTTAATTAATCCTTAATTCTTATTTTTACATTGTTTCCGTGACAACGCATCAACAGGAAATCATTCTAAGTATAATAAGCTAACACCTGGTTGGTTGTATTGCAATTATTTTATTGATTTGTAGAAAATTTTTTATTCAAAACGAAATTACATGAAAATAATTTAAATAATAATATAATAAAATAAATAATATATGTTGGCATATAAAATAAAATTGTATTAAATATTATTAGTGTTCGAGAATGCGTTTTTTGCACGATCATAGTTTTAAATTACCGGTTAACATTAATTTAATACTCTATTATTATATTATTCTATACGAGAATGAAACGTTTAAATATGTCATTAAAAATGGGAGAGTGTCTCGACTGAATTGCAATTTCTTGACATTATTAAAATTGCAATGACGTAACCTACTGACTCTGCAAGAACTATGCCTAGCGAAATATGAAATTTAATAGTGCTTATTTAGTAATACTAATACATTGTAACAAAATCTCTCTACACCTGTAGTTGACCCATTGCTTACCTAAACAACTACAATAATCAAAGAACTGCTTTAAAGGCTAACGACCTATCACATTTTATAATATACAAATTATAATTTTGAATTGATTAATTATAATATTTCACTAGATAAATATTTTATTATTATTTTAACTAATAAAAATGTAATGTTACACATTATGGACAATAAAATTATATAATTTAGAATCGTGTTTGTTTATGCAAAGATTTTTTATATTTACATATTTGTATTCAAATATTCTTTTCTGTTTTTTTTTATTACATTTTTAATTAAACTTATGTTTTGATTCATACAATCTAATTAGTGCGTCCGCAACGGTACCGCAGTGTTAACCATCCCATTTATTACTCATCTTGGTTTAATAAATACGTCAATGCTGATATAAAGCGGTCGAATAGTACATTTTCTTTTTATGTTAAAGTTATATTATCTGTATTATGAATGAATATTTTAATTTGTTTTTAATGAAGAAATAATAAAATAAATAATAATAAATATAAATTTAGGTTTGCCGTCATGTTCAATATGGCGAGTCATTTTTAATGTAACAATCATGTCATTTATATAAATGACATCAAAATGACGTGGCCGCCATTTTTTAAAATGACCTGATTTCAAAATGATGCATGGCCATGATACGACCGACTCGACTCACAGTACCAATAAAGAGATTCCAGATAAAAAATCTAATATTTTTTAAGAGAGAAATGGCAATACACGTGATGTACAAATTCTATGAAATATTTAGAAACCGTCTGTTAATATTTAATTATATTTTTTGTTCATCAATAAGTTATTTTTTGTTAAAAATGTATTTTGTATCTATAGATAAACAAAAATATTAAAATAAAATTAATTAAAAAACAACTTGTTCTAAGAAAAAAACATTAGGAATTTTTATGTTTAAATTTAATTTTCCTTTCTGTAATTTTTGTATGCTTTAAAAAAAATTAAAAAAACACAAAAGAAAGCAATAATTAAAAAATAATAAATCTGTTTGTATTTTCGAAGTGGCTATTCGGTGTAAGAAGAAAATTGCTTATATGATCGGTTTGGTGCAGGGTTGTTCAACCAGCGGACTCCGCAGCAAGTATCAGTGCGGCTCACAAGCAATGAATTTTAAAAGCTTTTTAGTACAAATGTTATGTTTTTCCGAAAAATATATCTATTGTACTAGTTTTTCGCACTAATTATTTGTATAATAGGTTTTTTTATATGTATAATGTAAATATTTACGTGTAAGTAAAAAGTATTCGAACATAGTGTGCTTTACTAACTATAATTTTGGTTACTGCGACCCCTAAACACTTTCTGTAGGAGAAAATCAGCAAAGTAGCTGACATCTGGTGTTAAATTTTGAACTGCTCAAATGGAGAAAACAAAACCCATGTGATCAAAAACTGCCACTGGCTTTTAAAATAACCTCAACAACATAAACAGTAAATTATATACAATGCTTTTGTTTCGTGTCCAGCCTTAAAAACCGCTTTTCCTTCATCAATAAACCTATTTCTATCTGCAATATAATTTATTTTATCCAAAATTTGAACTGACAGATTATTTGTCATTGGCTGCCATTGATCATGTGGTCTGTTTTTCCCATTTCAACATCTCAAAAGCGCCATCTATTGGATTTTGCTTTTCTCCTATTACTAAAATGTACTAAAATGTGGCTCCAGACATTAAAAAGGTTCGACAATTCTAGTTCAATGTATCATCTCGAACCTCTTTAGATGTTCTAAGTGTGAAGTTTCCACCAAGAATGAATCTATCATCTATGTTGAATGTAAGAATAATGAATACGTTTTGAAATAATTATCACATACTAGAATCAGTACATTATTGAATTATTATTAAATTAAAAAAAAAATATAAAGTGGCATCTCTGCCAAAAAACTAAAAAAAATGCGTAACACGAAATGTGACAATTTATTAAAGAATGAGACAATTCACACATTTCACTAATTTTGTAGATCTTCTGCATTATATATATACGTCAACAACAATTTACATTTTTTTGATATTTTTATCTATTAACGTATTTAACGTTTTAGAATCATTTCGTCTTCTTAATATTTTCTTAATATTTTATTGCAAGTTTTCAAAAGACTTCTATGTTGATTATTTCACATTTCTGGAATTAAATAAATTAATGTTTCAATTAATTAGACTTCCTTCAATCGAAAATTTGGTATATTGCTTATATGAGGTAGTTTTGTTATACAATGTTGATCATTAATTAATCATAAAACCGCCAACTTTTTGGGTAAAATCCATTACCTTTCATAATCGCTAAAAAACACAATTTTTACACATTGCGTTTGTTAACAAATTATCGAATAAATTAACAAATTGAAGAAAACAAGTAGAAAGAAAAAATATTATTCATTTATTTATACTCCTATTTTTTTCTACTTGTTTTCTTCCTTTTGATAATTTATTTCATTATTTATTTTAAAAGTAATAACATGTTATTTTTTAGCCCTGACTGATAATGGGCTAAACTATAAACTTTTGTGGTTTTATTATTAATAATATAATTAATTATCATAATTTTATAATCATTTTTCTTAGTTCTGAGTTTTCTTGCGTATAGATTTAAACTAGCAATTCGTGCAAAAACTTGCATTCACACACTTGCATCATAAATAAGTATTAAGGGCATAAAAATACAATCTATTTTACGCCCGCAACTCATACAACTTTTTATTTTATTTTGAAATCATTAGTTATAATTAATTTAATTTAAATTTAAATAAAATTACATGATGACGTAATGGTTGTTTGAAATAGGATTTACATGAAACATCTACATTGTTTATGTTTCTGTGGAAACTGTTTATTATTCTTCAAATTATTTTATAATAAAATAGAAGTGGCAACATAACCCCAATCAAGCATTCAAAAATTAAATTGAAAGTTAAGATTTTCAACTTAAATGTCATTAAATCGATAAATCTACGGAGTTTTCATAACCTGCAATGGTCGTTTGATTGGTGTATTTCAACAGTGTTACTTGCTTGTTGATTTTCTTGTTGATGGTCAACTTTATGACAAGGGCAACAATAAAAATTGCACTTACATTTTGGTGTCGATAAATAACATGGTGGCAAAATAAAATAAATAACATAGTGGGAAAATAAAATTCATTAATTTTACATTTTTATATCTGTTTATTTATGGAGATTTTGTGGTATTTCATATTTGAATAAAATTGTATACCATTTTATGCCATTTTGCAATCTTTATCATACTTTCAACTTCTTGGACAATAATATTCTTTCTACTACATTCACAATTTCCGTTGTTCATTGGTCCTACGTGTCTCAACTTTCTTGGTCTTTTGCCCTTCTTCATCTCACTGTATTTTTCGTATATGGTCCTTATGTCGTTCAATAATAATTGATCAATAGGTTGTTCAAGTTAATGAATATATATATATATATATATATATATATATATATATATATATAAACTAACAACAAACTTAATATTTTTTTATTTACTTTATTCTTCAAATTGTTTTGATATAGAGATCAACGGTATTATAACAAGCTTAACTAATGTGTCTT
>JARJEC010110955.1:0-16470 GCA_030264575.1 Tachinus sp. AB-2021
TATGGCATTTCATTGGTTGAATTTAATAAAAAAATAGCAGCCAATAAAATGCCGCAGTTCAATAAACTGTACAAGATTTGATATAAGAAATTGGATAATGTCATACGGGCATTAATTTAAAATATAAAAATTTGTCATTTCAAATTGTTTTTATGTAACAGATATTAACTTTTTTGCAGATTTATTTTGCATTTTTTTAATTATGTGAAGTGAATTTGTGAAAACATTTACTACATTATTTATATGTTTACACATATACAGTTGTGTGTATGTCTACTCTATGCTAGCACAATAGCAAATGATTTAAAAAACTCACTTCGACCGGTAGTAGGAACTTAACATCTGTTTCAGTCACCTATTTTGGTGGCGCAATGGTCGGCGTTTTAGATATGTAATTTAAGGGATGTTGGTTCGAGTTTCACCTAAGGTAAATTCTTTAAATCATTTATCACAATACAATAATTACAATATTCTAATTTAAACTTAGGCTCCATTTAATAATTTATTAGCAAATAAATTATTTGCATTCTCATTTATTTTCAATACACATATACTTATATGATATTATAATATTTATATAAATGTCTTTATAAATAATTTATTCAAATGTGTACTATTTATTTCATTTTGTACTTTTAACTTAATTTGTATCATTTTATATAAAGTGCCGTTCACACATAAACATTTTTTCGTTAACTATGCAATTCTGAAATACATCGTAGTTGCACTTACAACTTTTCCAATCATAAAGAAAGTAAGTTTAAAGCGTAACAAACTACAAACGTGCAACATCACATTATTCGATAAAGCAACTTTATTGCGTTATTTGTTTTTAAAATATTATTTTATATCTAAACAAATCAAATAAAAATTACTATTTTTACATACACAATATTTTACATTATTAGTTTGTATTTATGTATGTGTTCAAATTTGAATTTTATTTACATATTTTTTAATTTGTTCAGTGTACAAACAAAACATTTTATTTAAAATACTGAACATATTTATTGATCACACAAATAAATTCAATATTTGATGGCCGAATATTTTATAATTTTTAGAATCAACACACAAATGAGTCTGATCATATAAAAGATGTTTATCAAAGAATGTTTTTTTAATTTGTCTTGCACTTACAAAATGTTATGTGAAAAAAAAAGTAAACAAATATTAGTACATCAAAATAAAATATTGAATGTTATAGCTCCACCAATTCAGTTAACTCCAATCAATGTAAAATGTATACGTTGTACATAGTAGATTGAGTTCTTTTCATATCGACAAATATCAATTAATTCATTTTATTTGTGTTTACATTAGAACGCTCGTGTATTGAATTTTTACTCCATTTGATAGCAAACTAAACACCTTTTCAAATAAATCGTTTACAAATTTAATTTTCTATTTAATTATATTAATATATCTTTAAAATTTTTAAATTTTTAGTATTTACTTACATTTGAGCACTTAAAAATCCTATTTAGTGTAGGGGGTCTGCAATATTCACTTATAACTCTATCAATTTTTTAGGACAAAAAATTACTAGAAGAGCAATAATTCAGCATAAATATTTAAAAAATTATTCTTTAAGCGACTTTCTGTAAAAATCACTAATTAGCATAATTAATATAGCAAAACAAAAAAAGGTAAACATGCGATGGCGGCAGAAGTGAGTTCAAAATAATCTAATTTTAATTAATTTTTTTTTAGTTATAATTTATACATTTACAGTTTAGTACATGCTGAGCTTTAAAACTATGCAGTTACAGCAATAAATTAAAAAATGTGTATTACTACAAAACACCCGTAAAATTAAATAAATATTTTTTGTACATTATGGAAAAAAATAATGAAATTAAATAAATAGAATATTTCATAGAATGCCTTTTATTGTTTTATTTTATTTCGTATTTACAGCTCAAGAAATATTGTCTATCCCAATTGTATTACTCTCGTTTGTTATTCAAAAATGCTTTTGTTCACTTTAAAGTTTATGAAAGTTGAAAGAAAAAGTGAGTTGATTTGTTTTTATAATAGGAGCGAAATCCTCATTTTTTTGTGCACGTTTGTGTTTTTTCTATCGAATTTTAAGGCTTTTGTGTTGGCAAATCTTGAAACTCGAACGTCGAACAATGAGGGCTACAAAAGGAATTGGACTTTTTAGTGGTGGTGAATGCAAATATTTAAATTAAGTCAGACGGAATAAAACACACCTTTATGTCCTCTTTTTTTCGAATAAGTAAAGATTTGCATTCAATATCCGCATTAAAAATGAATATTACAAACAAATTAATAGTTTTGTGAATATGAATAAGTTTTGTTTAGTTACATTTATGTAAATATATCATTGTTTGCTAATGAAATGTTGTAAAATATAATGTATTATTCATGATATTATGTAAATTCTATATTTGTTTTAACATTATTATTTTATTAAAAGTTCTATATTATTTATTTTAGCGTTATCTAACTTATTTTGCTGATATAACGCTTGGAGCTTTTCATTCCTTGTCTCTAATTCTGTTTTGTTTATAACTTACAAGAAGTCGGTTTTATATCTTTACTTTTTTGTCAATATTATGTAAATTATAACTTCTACAACCTATTCTTGAATAAAATATAATAAAATATCAAGAAAATGCCACAAAGTATTGAAAAATTTAGTAAATATGAGTAACAGTAAATATCTAAATAAAATTGAAAAATTGTAAAGTATTACAAAACATGAACCTATTTGCAAATTATCGTTTTTATTCCAAAAATAAATAAGGCAAAATAATTTAAGAAAATGTGACAAAATATATGCATTAAATACCATAAAATCAAAATGATAAAATATTTTAAAAAGCCTTTTAATATCATAAAATTATTGTCTTATTTTATTTAATTTTTAATTTTATTTAATTATATTTATCTTATTGCTCGTAGTAAGTCTAACCTAAGCTAACGTAACCTAGCAACTATTTCAAGCTTTAGCCTAACATTGTAATAACAAAGTTTTGATAAAACCGACAGTTTTTAAGGTGATTTCCAAACTGCCCTTTCAACTAAATTATGTTTTTTAAAGTTTATCCTGAATAATCACAGCATCTTTTAAGTATTACAATAGTTTTGCTAAAATATAAAAAAATGATCAAAAAAGTGTTGTTATTTAAAATTAAAAATTACTATCATTGCTCAAAAATAATAAATATTAGAAAGAAATCAACAATATGTCAATAGATGACTCTTTTAAAATAAAAATTAACATGCTTTAGGGTTTTCAAATATTTTGTTTATTTCATTTTTATATTAAAATTCTGTGTCTAATAAAAATTGTACAGTTGAATTACTGAAAAAAAAAAATAAAGAGTGGCAAAGTTGGTCATATCTTATAAAAAAAATGAAAGCTGTTTGTTGTTGGGGACGGAGAAACTGAAACACCTTTCAAACATTTTTTTGTTAAAATTAAAAATCTTATGGTTAACCGGAAGCAGATTTGTAAAAATAATATGTTTCTTAGACATTATTAAAATATTACTTTTACTGTTCTTTTAACAAACAAACTTAATTTTTATATTTATAAACAAAACATTTAAAATCAATAAACGATTTTATTTTTTTTAGTAATTAAAATTACATAATTTTTTTTTAACAACACCTGTTAATAATTGTTCCCCTCGAAATAAAAATCGACGTGTTTTGGGAGTATTTTATTTTGCCCCAATTTTTTTTAAATATCTAAAGTAGATACTATTGAAACAAATATATATATATATATATATATATATATATATATTCCAAAAATTATACAAAAAAAATCTTGTTTTTTTTTGAAGAAGAAACATTTAAATTTATCATTTAACTTTATTTATATATTTATTTTTTTTAAATGAGTAAAAAATAGAAATATTAAAAAAATATTTAAATTTGTTTATTTTTTGTTTTGTTTATAAATTGATCTTTTTTTTACAAAAATCACAAATTTTAAAATTATTATTTTAAATTTATTTTTCTGATAATTTCATTTTCTTCATTAATAGCAAAAACATGATCTCCAAAATATTAAAAAAATATCACTGAAAATAATTTTGTAAACTGTAACTAGATATTAATAGTATAAAAAACACAAAAAAAATTGTTTCATTTTTCTCCTGACATGTGGTTTAAAACTTTTTTTTCGTCCAAAAATATATACTAAAATGCAAAAAAAATAAATATTTGAATACAAATTGAAAACAAATACATTGGAATTTATTTTTTTATATTGAAAAAATAAACATAACATGGAATAACTGGTATTATCCTATTGGAGACCGACATTAAGGTTCCTCAACCATCTTTATGTTAGTATATGTGTGTTTCTAATGGCAGATCGAATGGTACCCATAAGGCGGGGCTATGCGGTGACCTATCCAAGTTCCAACCGTGTCTAACGTTGTTTAACTAACTTCCGGCGGATTCTCAAATATTTTAAAGGTTAAGTGGAAGCGAAATAATTTCTACTAAAGTTTGCCATTATAAGTATTCTTATATAATTAAAATAAAGCATATTATTTGTTTTTTTTAGTTGCAGCGTTGACAGCAATGATTATTGGCTGCTCTCTTATTTTAAATAATAATAACCCCAGGTTTAGCCTACGCATTGACGACACATAACACTTTAAAACTTAATAAATAAATAGGTAACAAGAAACTAGTATCACAGACATAAAACTTACATCTACTAGTACAGATGACACCGGAGTTGTAGTTACAACAGGGTGAAAAAGATATCACAAAAAACTTAAAAACTACTATTACAGATGGCACCAAAGTTGTTAATGCTCGGGTGCTTAAACCTAACCTAACATGACAGATGACCCCAGAGTTGTAAAAACTACAGTGCCAGAACCTAAACGAATATCTCAAATGACACCGAAGTAGTACGTGGCACCGGGGCCACAACCTACACAAATGAAATATGTATAAATCTTATAAACACAAAAATGGTAAAACAAAAAAACAAAAGAATTTGTGGTTACCCATATATTTTTTCAGGAGTACTGTGTCTCGCAGGAAATCGGACATTTTTCTACGGACTCCTGGCTGTTTGAGGGTACAGAAGCTACTTTATCTGGGAGTCTTAGCCTATTACGCTGGCAAACAAAGGCGTTGCATTTCTTTATCGTTAAACGGTCGTGACACGTATCACATTTTGGTTGCGGGTTACCGGTCAAGAGATACGAGAAAGTCAAGTTGGTGTGCGCTATGCGTAAGCGGCACAAGGCACAACTTAATATTTTGGGTAAAATCTATCGACGATTTTCAAGGTGTCAGCTTACTCTCGAAGCCGTGCCAATCCTTGATAACTTTTGTTATTGAAAACAATTTAAAACAATCGAGCTTTACGGGAAAGTCGTCCGTATGATCCGCATCAGCCGTCTGAAGGGCAGCTTTATCGGCCAGCTTGTTTCCTTCGATGCCCACGTATCTCAGCATACAGAAAAAGATTTTCTTTTGTACGCGGGATTATTGTTATTTATTATTAATATTATTATTATTTTTGACTTTATTATTATTATGATTAATATTTTATATATTTATTTATTTAACGTCGACTTATTTTTGTCATCCCTGCACTAATCAGCAATGACAGAGGTTAACCACATCTGAAAACGTTGCCGCTAATTCAGAAATTCCATTCTAAATTATTGTGCTCTATTACGTGCAAACATCCAGGCAGTACACGGGACCTACATTTTTACTTTTTATCCGAAAAAAGGTATCCTCAATACAATATTATTATTATTATTGTTATTTCAGATTTTTAAAAAAATTCAATAACAAATCATTTATTTAATCAAACGTAAAAGTTTTTTTTTGAAAATTCGATTTGTTATTTTAGCAATGATATATGTTCATACTATAATTAATAATAAATTAAATTAAAAAAATATTTTATTTTAATGTCGCTTATCAAGAATTTTTAGTAAAAATTATAAAGTTATTATATTTTATTATATTATATACACTTGAAATATATTATGTATTTTGACGGAACAAGAAAAATTGTCCAATATTTAGAATGCTGATGAGTGTTTTTTTTATAGAAAATTAAGAAAAAAATTAAAAAATGCAAAGTGTTTTTGTTAAAATTAAAAATCTTGCGGTTAAACCGAAAGCAGATTTGTAAATATGATATTTTTTTAAAATAAAATCTACATTTGTTTTTTAGACATTGATAAAATATTATTTTTACTGTGCTTTTAACAAAAAAAACTAATTTTTTTAATTAAAAAAAAAACATTTAAAATCAATAAAGGATTTTATTGTTCTAGTAATTATAATTACATACATTTTATTATAACAAACTAGTTAGTATAACTTATATTATATGTATAATACAATAATACTGATATATAATATAATTAATAAGTATAAATAAGCTAAATTATACTTGAACGCATCCTTAATTAAACACGTGTGTTGTATACTCGTTTCTTCATACTAATTAAATTAATTTGGATAATTTCCTGAACAACTAAGTTAGTTTGAAGAGTATATTCACCCCACTCAAGTTTATAATCCACATTAAATTAAGGATTGCAAAATACATAAAATATTTTCTTTGAAGTATACGGTTGATTCTCTTCAATTATGCTATACATGCTCTCACCAAACAGGAATCAATATATACATTTTGCTTACTAAAAATATGAACACAATTTTTCTATAAAATGATTATGTTTCAATTGGCAGGTTTACCGATCTTTCTACTTTCAATCCTACATCCGTCCCCGCTTTGGAGATTCTAACTTCTTTCTAATCGCTTTGCCCTTTGGTAGCGTATCGCAAAAATACACGATTGAAAAGGGTGGAAGAACGAAACGAAAAGGGGGACAAAAAGCAGCATGGCATTACATCTGGCTTTCTGTACTCGTAAAAAGTTTTATTTTAATCCGAAACTGCGACAATAACGAGGGATTTTTCTGCACCAACTTGTAATCAACACACGCGGAGTGGAATTAAGCAGGATAGAATCATGAGACTACGTTTTAAAAGTAGAGAAAAACAGCAGGCAAATTTGTTTGTTTGCTGGATTCTAAAAGGATTTGTGGTTACGTGTAATCTTCCATAAAAAATATTTTTATTGATTTAAATTTTTATACTTGTGTGAAGACTTTATTTGATATTTTTGTTTGTGATAAGAAACATCAAGCCGTGTCATGTGTGAGATACATTTAGATAATAACATATTGTATGGATTTTAGAAAAGCTAAAAATGTTACATATTCATGTCAATTTAAGATCGATGCTTGTCTGTGTGCTGATGATGCTTTGACAGATATTTTATATCCGCCTCCTTTTCTAAACATCCGGTTAAAACCGCCGATCTTTACTAACTACCAACATCTTGAAACTTTTTTATTGAAACTTGCATCTTCATATATTATAATAATATAATATGTACCACATAAGAAAGTATATTGCTTATATATAAAATAAAAATATTTTTTTAACAACTTCAAATATTTTTTATTAAAGAAACTTGACACGAAAGAAAAAAATCAAGCATCGTATTCCGACTGCATTTCATCGAACACAAAAAATAACTTAAGGCTCGATGAAAAACGAAATATATATATAGATTTCCTCGGGGTGCAATCTCGTGGCATACTTTTCGCGCCCTACACGACTGGCATTTTTAAATCTATTTAAAATTTCGAAACTGCATTACGCGAATTACACTCGAAGGGTTTTCAAACCAATATCTCACCAAGAACAAGTAAAACATTGAAATTGAGGAAACTTTCTTAATGTCCAAAAGTACGGGTCAATAACTATTCCAACTATATAATGGCGAGGATTAGTTCTGTTTTACAAGTAAAGTATGAATAGATTACTAAGGGAAGGTAGTATCAATAAATTTGCGCTAAAGGGGTGAACCAGATTTTATTTAAATGTTTAGAAGCAAATAACGAGGGGAAATAATTAAATTACCTCAATCACTTAAAAAACCGCATTGTAGCTGGCGTTGTACTTTACCCGTTTAAAATACCCCATTTATTTCTATAGAATAAATTCACAAAGCGGATATTTTTATGGTGCCTAATTTAAAGGTTGAATTTATGGGGCAGTGAGAGGAGGGAGTTCAATTGCTTGAGGACCTGTGGGTTGAACCGAGCATAACATTGAATTCACGTCACGAAGTTTTGATAATGAAATTATAGCAATCTTTTAGAAAAATAGCTTTTACCAATCAAGAAATAAGCGTTATTTGTTTGTATTTATTTCGTAGAAGTACGTGCTATTGACACGCTACATATCGAACAGTTTAATCCTAGATACAAAACATTGTTTAAAACAATTCTAAGTATATATGTAATAAACTAAAACTGTTTAAAAAGTATAAAATAATTTACTATTGCGGTCAATATCAGAACAATTAAAAACTATTCGAATTCTTTTTGGCAAATTAAAATAAAATGATTGGTGGCATTGATTTGGGCATTTGAATAAAAAATTAAAAAGTAAGTATAGTTTTTTAAAAAACAAAAAACAAAATGTCATTTTTTAAATAATTTTTGATTTATCTAGGATTAACTAACTTATTTTTAGAGACATTTTTATATTCAGATTATGTGATATTATCTATTTATCACATCTCTCGCTTCAATGCGATGCGGAAATGACTATGGTGGGGCTATTAAAATCAATTTTAGCTGAACATTAATCAAACACAAAAGTATAGGTTTCTTGAAATTTTTTTTCAAATATTTTTAGCAAGATTAAAGTCAATCTTTAGCTAGAAAATAAATATATTAAGAAACTCAATTTTTTTTAAAGAACAAGCTGACAAGACTTGTGCAACATTGATTGATTTTTTTGTGTTATTTAGGTTTATGTTGGTGGAGGATTGTCAATTTATTACCAATCAATTAGTTTTATTTAACAAAGGAATGGACTTTTTGATATACCATATTGATTTTACCAGCGCAGAGATTAAAATAAAATTGTTTTTAGCACTGAGAAACACAATAACATGGTTTTCAAAACTTCAGCTCCTTTTTAAAATCAAATAAAATAAATTAATTAGTTTTAAAATTCTGGTTATTAAGAATCTAATTTAAATTTAAACTTGTACAACACTTTCCTTGTGGGAAATTTGCAAAAATAGTTATTGGGAGTTATCGCGGTAACCATGAAAATGCCTTGAGTAGGGAGCGCAGCAGTTTGATAGTCGCCGTGGTTGCTTTTAAATCAGTGACTCTTATTGTGGGTATACCACTAACTCGAGAGTTTTAAACAATTTTTATTCATTGGACCAACTATAGGAGGCAATTTAAAAAAATTTTGTACTACATACTAATAAATACGTCTTCAAATCTGTATCGTCCGTCAAGGCCAATATTTGGACTATACAATTTTTAAACCTTAAAGTAAAAAACTATTTTACATTTAAGAAAAACAAAGTATGTAGTACTATTCTTTTCAATCTTTCTTTAAAATAGATGAGCAATTTTTGACGCACCCAGTATGTATTTGTTGAGAATAAGCCAACCATAAATCTAAAGCCATGTTCCTTTCAAAATGTCTGATATTGTGCATTGCTATCAAATTTTGAACTAATTTTTTTTTCTCCATTAATATGCTCAAATAATATGCAAAGATATATAAGATGTGGCCGAATTGACGCACCAACAAGCATAAATGACTAAACATTTTTTAGTTAAAATTTCATCTTTTAGGGTTTTGTAATTTTAGTTTGAAAAAATCAAATATTATTAGGAATATTACAGAAAAGTTATTTATTTTTTAGTGTGTTGTCTACTTGATAAAAAGTTATAAGAAAAGTTGATCAGAATATTAAATTATGTGCACAAAATATCATCAATATATTTGATTTTTGTTTCTACTTTGAGGTGGTTTGTCAAACGATCCTGAACTGTAGTACTTATGGCCTTATTACGTGCCTCTGACACCCTTTAGAGTTTGGTTTTTTCTATGTTGTCTAGGAGGTTTTGCCAAAGTATTGTCTTCACCTCTTTTTGGATTGACATATGCTTGCCAAAGTAAACTGTGCGTTGCATGTTGAATGCTTCGCAACAGCACAGCAGATTTTCTTCTATACCCAATATATGCAAGTGCTTGTCAAGACCAGTGTCCGCTGATTAGTACTATGAGATTTCGTAGTTTGGTTTGGTTCTTTAGCAATATGCTTCTTAAGTGTTTTGTGTTGGTTTGCTTAAGAATAATCTTGCGTAATTCATCCCGTGACAGCTTTTCCATAAGTTATTGTTTTATTGCAAGTTTGTTTCTATATCGGTTTCGTGAGGAATCCCGAAAGTGTGTTCTGGTGCATTGAATGTTTTAGTCATTTTTTTGATAGTTGGCCTCTTCTATGCCTCAGCCTATCAGTGTCCAGACCAAGCAAACTCTGTTGTTTGTGGCGAGTGCCTCATTCTATTAAGTGCCTGGTGCACCACCCAACGGGTTGAAAAAGTGAGACATATTTGCCCAAGGATAGCGTGATCTGCATCTCCCGGTGTTTGCCTTTATGCAGCTCCGATGCCATTTTGCTTTTCGACCCCATCTGTGTACCAGACAGTTCCCTGCCTTGTGTTAAGGTATTATTCTTTTGAACATCCGTCTCGCGACAGTATCACTACATCAAAGGATCTTTGAATGCAATAACTTTTTATGAAGTCTGATCTCATTATTAGAATTTCTTCTCATGCAACACGTTTGTTGTTCTCAGGCTGAGAGTTCCAACATTAGAAACATGTTTGTTTCTCTTTTCTGCCAATGTGCACAACAACCATTGCTTAGTTGGCTCGTCCGCAAACTTTATTTTTAAGTATCAATTTTTATCTGTGCATTCTTGAAAGCGGCGTCATGCTTGTTTCTTTACCAAATTATCAATCCTGCTAAGAATATATATTTTTATGGTTTATTTGGCGTTCAAAAAGCAATTTGTTTACTCTTTTGAAGTTATTGCTAGTAGAATACCCGTCGGAGTGTCTCTGATGGTCCTTCTTGAAGTCCTTTCATTTGCCTTACCCTTTTTAGTCGATGGTTTTTGCAATTCAGGTGTAATGCTGCTAAACAGGTTTTGCTTTTGAGACCTTGAGTTTTCTGCGGTAGCTTGTAACGGTTAGTTTTGCTTGCGCGTACCTTCCGTTGTCAGCTTAGTAGCCTGGGCTCCTTAAGCTTCCGTTTGTTACGTCTGCCCGCTTTTAAAAGTTTTGGCGTTGCAATCGCTTCCTTGTGTTTCCTGAGTGTTGTTGGGTTCTGCAAAAAGTGCCATTATTGTTGGTTGGTTGGTTTGTTGTGGGTTTCCATATTTAGTCTCACGAGTAAGGTTAGATACAATGGTATTTTACATGGTATCCTAAAAACACCATCCAAGACGCATAATCATCTGTGCCATACATCCCTCGGCACGGTAACTTCCACCTTTAATTGGGACCATAATTCAGTTTAACGTGAAGATCAATGCAGTTACCTAAGGTGTAACTCTCGGAGTCATATGTAGGAACTGGCTATCTTTCAAAGATTTTCTCTTAACAGTGAGATGTGACCAACCAGTGTAAGAGGTACTATCTCTGAAGCATACCCTAGACCCCATTATTTATGTTAATTAAACATTTAAATAATTATATGAAATAAGTACACTTATTCGAACAATTAAATCCTACAAATTTGTTTATAATCATAACCAGAAGCAGCAATGCATTCTTCAAAAGAACAACGCGAATTTGCCTTAGAAGCCTATATAATTTTACATAAATCGAGATCTCAGGGGGATAATTATGAGCCATGACAGTATATAAAAAGTCTTTTATAATTTTCATATTATAATAATGAATTGTGATTGATCAATTTGCATTTTGTAACATTTGAGTGAATTGTGTAAGATGGCGCCAGTATCGTTATTAATATTAAAAATTATTTAAACATTAAATTATAGTTTTTGCTAGTTTCAAATTATATTGTAGAAATAACTTGAAAATTTCTTCTTCTTTCCTCCTTTGTCGCTCATGCTACAAATAAATAGCTGGAACTACAAATTATTGGCAATTAAGCAAATGTCATTTTATTAATAAATATTTTAGCTTTCATTAATAAAACTTGTTGGCTATAAAATCGTTTAACAGCGCTCCAACTAACAAGCCACTCCCCATAAAGGGTCGTGCCACAACCGAAGTTGCCTCGCTGTAAAATATAACTTACCGCAATCGAATGTAAATAACTATTTTGTTTGTATTCACTTTCATAAGCAAATCTGTTGCTGCTAGTTTAATTTTAAAAATTAAATAATATATTCAGAGAAGTAGTATTAATGACATTAATAATAAATAAGCTAAAATATATTTTGAAATAATAATTGATTAATAAATTAATCTGATTTTTAACATTCTATGATATTTTTACATTTTGCAAAATTTAAATTGAACTAAAATTATACAAAAAAAAAATAGATGAAAATAGTGAATAATACATAAAAACACAAATGGCAAATGAACAAAAATGAACATAAAATAAACATAAAATTAAACGATATAATTAATTAAAGAAATTAGCTATATTAATTTAATGAAAAATCAAAATTATAAAGAGCATTATATTTAAGTGTTGACTCTTAACATTAGAATCAATCACATTGCGTGTCTGTCTATCGAATTGAATTAAGATAAACGGACAAGATACGCAAGTACAGCTCATTAAGTTATCATTGAATCCGGCCGAAAATCCTGTGATTGATGTCTTCTAAATGAAGCCCCTCGATAAGGCATCAACGACAGAGACACGGTGGAGGGTCATAAATTCTAAAAATAAAATGATCAGTGGAGGGCCGGCTGTGCTAGGATAAAAGACAGTTAAACAAGTTCCGGTTCCCTCAGGAAGCTGATTGGTCAGATGTCAGTCGTAACCGGTCCTGCTGATAGATGCTTTGTTCGCACTCTCGCAGTTGCTAGCAGTAGCAGCAGCTTTTTCCAAGTAAATGAGAGCGTATGCGAGAGGCTTTTGATAAATGATCGTGTGTTGTTGTAAGGACAATAGGCTGGAGTAGGTTATTACGTGAAGTGGTCGAGGATTCGTGTCAGTTTTGCAATGCTTTTCAGGGCGTGCATACTGTAGGCTTCTCGATTGCAATTCCACACACCCTTTTTATTTATCCATGTTGCTCCTGTCGCACTCCGCTGGATAAATTTGTACAGCATTCTTTATGAATGGGCGTGGAATTCAATTGAGAATCTTTTGTCAGACGGAGAATGAAATATCCAGGTGTAATAAATTACACCAAACATTTAGTCGATATATGTTACAATTTATTACGAAATGTTTTCAAAATCTTCAAAGTGTTAATAATATAATTTATATTTCATTATACTAAGCGTATTTGTATTATTTAATATTCATTTGCAATAAAAATATAAAATTAAAAATATTGATTTGTCGATTTCAATTTCAATTTCAACTAGCAAATAGAATTTGTTGGATGCTTTCAAAAGAAATGTTGGAATCGTTATACTATGTATAAACTTCTTCGCTTAACGATTTAGGGTCGACGTTTCCTATATCAACATGCTCGATCTGGTCATATTTTCTTTGCAAGGCATATGTATTTGTATAATATAGCTCGTTGATTGTTGTTTATTTTCTTCAGTTTATGCTGCATTTACTTTTTTGTTGAATGTAAATATATATATATTTTTCTTGTATCTATATAGTCACTTTTTATAAATAAAAATTATAAAGTTAAATTAGATTTAATAATTTTTATATTAAACACATATATTATTTATTTCCCTAATTTTTATTTTTATTATTTTGTTAAATTTTTGTTTATTTTTTATTTGATTAAATTATTTTTATTTAAATTTAAATAATAAACATTATTTGCTTAGGTATATTATTTGGTTATACTAATTAAATTTGCCAGAGCGCAGAACTTGTAGTTATATATTATTATTATATTTTTTATACAAAAACCTGGAAAAAGTACCTGAAATGCACATTTAGTTAAAAATTACTTTAATTATTTTGTTATACATTCATAATTGTATTCTAAATTTAGTTATTATTTATTATAAGACAGTACCTGACACAAAGTCAAACTAAATATGTTTTGTTATTTTATATAAAAAAAAGAATGAAAATACAACAAAAACAGAAAATAATTGTTAATGTAAGATGTTTTCAATTTGTAAATATAAATTTGTAACAATAAATATAGATACTGTGCACAGTTTTTTAAATTGTATAATGTAAGAGATTTCCTTTTACCGGATAAAATATGTTAACAGATGAACTTTGCTCCTCGTCTACAAAAGTAATGGAAGAATAAGAGTATGCAGAGGAATTGTTACAATAATGTTTTTGTAAAATCACTAAAATTGTTTAAAATTACTTTTAATTGTTTATATCCTTCATAAAAATAACAAAATAAATAAATAAAAACATTTACTAATAATACTTCTTCGGCCATTTTTTGCAAACTCCACCGACTCTGCGAGTATTTTTTTGTCCAATTTTATAAAATTTATAACAGCGTATTATAAATGCCAAGTCTTAAAACAACGTTTACTTCTTATAATTTTTTGACTTTTATTAATTGATAATAATGATTAATTTTTTAATTGTTATGTTTTGCTAACAAAAATAAAATTTATTTGATGTTGGCAATATTAATATTTAAATATATTTGCAAAATTTGTAAAATTTATAACAGCGTATTATAAATGCCAAGTCTTAAAACAACGTTTACTTCTTATAATTTGTTGACTTTTATTAATTGATAATAATGATTAATTTTTTAATTGTTATGTTTTGCTAACAAAAATAAAATTTATTTGATGTTGGCAATATTAATATTTAAATATATTTATTTTGCAAAAACCTTATTACAAGCCACACAAAAGCTATAAAAGTATTTTAAGCTTAAAAGAAGAAAGTTGGGTCAAATTACTCAATTTTCCATAATTCATAGACAACATAAAATTGAATTCCTGCAAAAAAGCAAAAAACCTAAAATACGACCTTTAGTAGTTGCGTTAGATATTTACAGTTTTTAAAATAAAAAATTCTAATAACAGAATCTCAAATTGTTTAATCGTGGTAATTTGTTCGAAATTATGTTTTTTCTAAAATTCAAAATTTTTGTTTTTTTTTCATCTGTTGTAGAATCAAATTGACTTTCTTTGTTTTCATTTTACAGACAATATTTGAACTTATTGTACAACAGAAAAAAAAATTAAAATAGAATTCTGAAATTTCTCAAAATGGCCGTTTTTGAATCTTGCAAGAAATATAGAATATATAAGTATTTAAAATTATGTTTTATACACCAAGACAATTAGAATACAAGGATATTTTTAATATGGTTATAAAAGCTTCTACAGTAATATTTAAGGTCGTATGTGTGGCCAAATTTGGACGTTACTATCGGCTATCCCGGAAACTAGAAATGCTAGAAAAATTCTGATAAGATTGTTCTAGCCAATTTTTTTTAGATAAATTTACTTGTAGCAGTAAACACATTTTTCTATAATTTTTAGTTTTCAAGAAAAACGTGAAATTAGTCGCTTTCAATTATGAATTCTATTTGATTTATTTCTTAAGTTATGGAAACAAAACTAACACATCTTATGGGCACTGTTCTACGCAGAATCCAGTGGCATAATCAATATTTTTTCGGACTTTACATTTTTAACATATTTGATTCAACTTTTTGTTTCAAATGGTATATTGCGCAATATTTTTATAAAATGTAAAAATTTATCTTGATTGCAATGATATGTAGTTTATTGGGCTTGATGTTAACAAAAACAAATAATTACATTTTTGGTCATTAATTAAATTAACCTTCCTACATCGTTCGGGTGAATATTACCCAAAACGCATTTTAAAGTGTTTTATTTTTGTTAAATTTTGTATAGACTCTTGTGCCTTTAAGATAATTATTTATTTATAATTTACTACATTTTACAATAAAAACGGTTTATCTATTTATTTTAGTGTTCTTTCAATATTAAAAGTTACATTCATTACGTTCGGGTCAATATGACCCGAGGTTAAAAGTTTCCACTAATCATATTTATCAAAAAATTACAAATTTAAATAAAGACGCTTTTACAACATTTACCTATTTTGGAAAAACCACAGACAAAATAGGACACATTCTTCGAAAACAAAATCATCAAATCGCGTTTAGACCCAGTTGCAAGTTATTAAATATTTTATTTAATGCTAAAGACAAAATTGATCCCTTAAGGAAATCAGGTGTTTATGAATTATCGTGTTCCGAATGCAATAGTGTATATGTCGGTAAAACAGGAAGGAGTTTCGAAAAACGTTATGCGGAACACTATAGAACCTTTAGATTAAACCAATCCCAAAGTTCATTTGCCAACCATTTTTTAAATTGTAATCATGTTTTTCCGAATCTTAAATTAAAAAATTTACATTTTTGACCTAAAGGTTCCAAACTTAATTACTTAG
>JARJEC010110967.1:0-20053 GCA_030264575.1 Tachinus sp. AB-2021
TTAAATTTGTTTTAATCTTAATTAATAATTATTTTTATATTTTCAACTTTGGAAAATCGTCAATAACAAAACTTTATTATTATTGTGCCTATCTAATAATTATAATGTTCTATTCTTTAAAATATTTAATTTCTACTTTGATTGATAATCAATAATTAAAAATATTTAAAAGAAAATTATTTATATATAATTATTATAAAATTATATTAATAATTACATAAATTATTTTGTTTAAAATTGTTCATAATTATTATAATATTTATATCATCAAAATATTAGAAGTAACTTTAGCATATAATTATAATATGTAATAGTATTTGTATTTGTTGTGACTAACTCAATTGGTCATCGAGTTCTAAGTCTTTTAGACAGGTGTAAGTAATATTTTCCAATGGCGAATAGTATTATACGGCGGCGGCTACTAAGATACTCATTCAATTTCTAACCGTGTCCGAAGTTGTTTAACTGAAATTACTGAATATGCAACCCCTGTGGTTTTAAATATATTTTGTTTATTACTAAACCAATAAAAAAACCAATTATGCAGCGAAATAAATTTTGATTTTGTCATTTTTTGCTTTATTTAAATTGTTCTATTTTAATATTGACTATTTTTGACAACAAAGTTTAATTACATTTTTACGTGTATTGTAACATTTATAAAAGGTATGTAAAAAATATTTTCTTATTGATTTTGCTATGTAAACTAGTTGATGTTAATTGATAGACATTTTATTATTCTCTAAGCATTAGCTTAGCACGGTAAGTTCATCTAATAAATTGTAATGTTTTATTGTATTATTTTTATTAGTAACAAAAACTATCGTTTTATTTTATTTCATATATTTATTTTGTGCTGTGATTGATAATAATATTTGTCCCCGTTAAAGCTAAAAAATTATCCATAATAAAATTATTTGTTACATTTTGTCTTAGTGAAAATATTTATTTTTTACAATATAAAAAATGAGATTATTACATTAATGTTATTATGCAAATTGTAACTTATTTATCTTGACAACGTGCCTGAAGTATTTTGAATACTAGAGCATACGATATTATTATTATTAATATTTTGATTATTGCTATATTAATATCATTAAACTGTTTGTATGCATTTTCAATTTTTTGCAATTATTGGCCATTTCCGTAATATCAAACTGTATATTTTCATTCATTTCTAATATTTTCAATAATTACTGACATCGATCAATATTTGCTTAATTTTGTTTCCGTTGAAAAATTGAAATAGAATAAATTTCTATGTTGCATTTTATTATGATTTTACTTATTTTTTTCATTATTATTTTGATATGTCTAGATAGAAAAAATGATGTATGTAATTTGTGCACAAAATATCTTTAATTTTTAAGTACCATAGTATAATTTTGCACACTAGATACACAAATACTCTAAAAATATTTAAATTATGCTATTATCAACAATGAACACTTTTTTTATTATTTATTATAATACATACATGCAATAATGTGTTTTCATCTGATAATAAATTAATTATTGAATGAAATATTTTAACAAACAACTTTTAAAATTAATTTTTTATGCTATGAGTTTAAAAAAGTTAATAATTTGTCAGCATATAAAATGTATTTATTATAAGCAGTACAATTTGAATTGATTTGCGTTTGTTTCTTTGATATAGAAATATCTCTTGCTAATTTACACTTGTAATTTTTATGTGCCACATCATGTATGTGTTCATCAATTGTATTATTTAATTGCTTTGTTTTACGTTTGTAAATAGGATCGCCTACTATTCTTAAACTGTTAAATTTAATTGATTTAAGCATTTATTGTTAATTATCAAAATAATAATAATGGAAAAAGTAATAATAACATCAAATAAAAGAATTATTTATTTATTACTCAAATTTTGTAGGTATGTGATTAGCTTTTTGCATTTTGCTTTTTATATACATTAATTTTTGTTACAATGATCTAAAATGAATGTAAGCAAGATTTATTATATTGTGACAAGTTTTTATGGATCATGAATGACCTTTCGGTGTAATAATAACAAGGGTCACTAGCTATGGTCAAATCTCGGAGGAATTAGGGTTACGGATGGCCACGCATCGTAAAAGATTCGACCTAAGCGTAACTCCTATGCTTCATTGTCCAAAGAAATTCAGTTTTACCATGAAATGTCACGCTTAAATACCTTAAAAGTAAGAAATTTTACGCCGGTAGATGTTGATTTTCGATAAAAAATATTTAAATGAGTGCGAGTTTTATTTATGTATTAACTTCATGTTAACAAGACACTTGAAATATTTATAAAATATACAGCATTTTGCGCATGCATAAATTTATAATCACATTGTACATACATAATTAATGTTATATTTATTTACACCTTTTTAAATGCGATTCCACTATTAATATAATGATTGCTTGCGTAACAAGACTTTCCTAAACACTTCATTCTTTAAAAACTCGTTGTACATATTTTTACATAAGCACAAATTACAATTGATGTATTTACTGAGTCCTATGGAGTTATTATGCATTCGACCGCCAATGAAACGTGTCGATTCGGTCGCGAACTATAATTATTAAAATAGGGTCGCCATATTTTAAATAAAATCTATTGTGATTGTCGGAATAAAAACTATGGCGGTGTTTTCATTTTTATAGACTTCTATGCTTGATAACATCGTTAAAACTGCTCAATAAATCAAATCGCTTTCGATTAGATATTTTATTGTTGAACAAGTTGTATAATTATATTATTAATTAGTAAGTTTAATGGAATAAGTATGGAATGCGTCATAGAAACAAAATCACTTGAGAAATATATATTTTTCCTTAATAATATTATTTTCTGTATATAAAATTGTATATCGTTTAAAATTAGTGTGAATATAATCTATATTTTACCGGATGTTTTATACAGTTTGTTAAGTATCCAGGTGAGGCATGTTTGCTCATGATAAGAAATGTTGGGTCATATACTGATAACGTATCGTGCAAACACGGGCGGTCACATGTTTATAATGCTCATAAATATTTTTAAGTAAATACTACTCATCCATGTTGTAACTACGTTTTTTATTAATATGCACAATCTAAAAAGGAGCGCAGCACAAAAGTCTAATTGATCGGAAGAGGTGTCGCTATACATATTTACTGAAAGTAGTGGACAGTCGGCAAGGTGTGTTCCTTAAAATTTTATCGATCGGCTTTGAAAAAAAAAGAGTTATGAAAACAGGTATATGAATGGCAAATCTATTTACAAACATAATGGAAAGGTTTATCGGTGTTTCCGCACAAACCAACAGGTCCAATGACCATTGTCCATGGATGAATGCATGAATGGGAACTACGGTTTGACCCTTCTTTGCACCTCCGCGCCTCATGTAGAGCGTGGGAGAATCTTCAAAGAGCACCTTGCAGTGAGCTACCACCGTTAGGTTATCTTGCAATCAGATATCTCATAATGTACACCATTTTTTCCACACTATTGTGCTTAATCACAGACTCTCGCGTATATTTTTTCTCAGAAACTAGATAAAACAATGAACACGATTAAACTAAATTTATCAAGCCGCGTTAATAAATTATCAATTAGACAATCTCATACATGATCCTACACTTATACCGAAACTTTCCACCCCAAGGTCCATTGTTTCACGTACATTAATTATTAGCCATCGATCTAAATATAATTAAAATTGCATCAACGCCTGGTGGACATTGTTTAATTTTAAATTGCAACCTCCAGCCTGGCGTGTTTTATTCACCACAGTTTTTATACATAATTTTATATGGAAGCGCAGATTCATTGAAATGCTAGCGTTTTCAATGTGTATTCAAAGCCATATGTGTTTATATTCGCAATTATTTTAACCACCTTGTATACTAAATAAAGGTATGAAATTTCCTTTAATTTAAAATACTTCCTAGCTATTGTAACACAAACAATTTTATTATAGTAGGTAAAATAAAAACGTGGCATTCTATTTTATTATATTAGTGTATCCTTTTTGCATAGGTAAAAATTCTTTATTGAATGTGGTCAATTCACAAAATGATAAATCGAACTATTTTGAAATAAACACTGACCCTATTGTATATTTGTAAAGGGTTGCTTGGATTCCCACACTCAGCCACCCACATCTGCATACTTCAGGTTATATGAGGGTTTCTTTCGACAATCTTTTGAGGACAGGGTAGTAAATAGATCGTGAATTTTGATATGGTAGGATCGGGTTATTTGATTATTTTTAGCTGATAGTAAAAATAAACGTGTCCTGCCTAATATTTTTTTTCTTGTTACTCATTATAAGCGTTCTCATAAATTTAAAAATACTTTGAATATATTTCAATTTTATTTGTTTGTGAGGGTGCATATACGGTTATAGACATAGGTCTTTAAACCTTAAAAAACAGATGTTGGTTTTTATAAATAGTGCTACCGCGAGACAAGCGCGATGTATCTCAACGACGTTTGTTCAAACGACTGGGACTGCAAAATTTGCATATCAGTTTTGCAATACCTAACGATGTCCACTACAATTGATTGAAACTGTATCTTTTAACATAAAATTTGCATGTTAGTTTTGTGTGGTCTTTTCAACCTTACTTCAATGCACTAAACAGCTTCATTAAAAGAAATTTATATTAATTGCGCCTTTTTTCTTGAGATTTGTAATTTTATTGAGTTCAGATCTTATCTATTTATACTTTAATACTATTTGCAAATGTAAACCCTATAAATTTCACATACAATACAAAACAACAATATTAACGTGGGAACACTAAGATATAATCTGCACTTTCTGGACCATGGTAAAGAAATGACCTGTACAGTTGTCAAAACCGTGTGAGATGACCATTGTATTTTTAACACCTTGCACACCTACAGGTAATTTACCACGCACAAATGCAGTAAATGTTTTTATCTAGTAATTATTTTAAAATCGTTCTCAACATACTTATGTCTTTAGAGCACAAACCATTTAATTAGAAGATAATTAATTTCTACTTCGGTTAATGCATATGCTGCTCTACGAATTAACGTCAACTATTTAAAAATATTAAACTAAATTTATTTATGCAAGCAACGTTATTTTAATAAAGATTTTCTGTATTTACAAATAATATTTTCTGTATTAAATAGGTATAACGGTTTTTATGATCTGTAAATAGATAATTTGAAATATTGAACATTAATATCAATTCTAGTGTCTTGCTAAAATTCCTTTTGTAGGGGACCCTCTATAAATTTAAGGTCCGATCAGGGGGTTGTAAGTTATAGTTAAGCTTCATCGACCCCCACCCTTAAAACGGACCCCTGATTTAGATACCTGTGTAAAATTTTAGATCGCAGAGATCAGTCTATGATCAGCATCTGACCGGATCATATCCTCTACCTTTTTTATTTACATTGTTAACATTTACGTTTTAGTTACTACTTGTAATATAAGTTTTATTTTTGTTTATTAATTAGTTTATTTAGTTTAATCAAAATGAAGGCCGAGTTGTTACTTAAAATGAAAATGTTTTGGAATAATTACATGGGTGAGTTTATTGACGTTAATTTATTTCCGGATTCTCAATAATATTTGTATCTCAAGAGTTATTTCTTCTTATCTTTCTATTATTTTACGGAATAAATTTAGTATGAGAGAGCATAAAATTTGTGTTGGGTAGTTTGTGTCATGACCCGAACTTCATTTGTCACCCTAAGAGCCAATAAAATAATCCCAAGTATCGCCACTTGTATAGTTTTAGTGAATCTCTGGACCTTATATCGGCTTTAGCGGTGCAGCTTAATCAGCACGAGGGCTATTTCCAATCAAGTGTTCTGCTGCTAATAGCTATCTGTTTCGATATTTTATATTGGACAATTAAAAATATTTATTGCTACCCCTATACGATCTGTATTTAGGTTGTTATTTAAGATGTATTGATTTGTGGATTGTTTTCATGACATATGTAGTATTTTATGTTATTTTTCGTCCAGTCAACAAGCAAAACTCAATACAATAAAAGCAAGGGCGTGACTGATATGAGGGGTTGAACCCAATATGTGATAAACAGGCTTGTTTGCCACCAAAACCTTTATTGCCCGCAAATTTTACTGCAACGGACCCTAATTCAATCGAACTTTTGTAGGCTAAGTTTTAGTTATGTAATAGAATTATTGCGACTACGAATGCGGTCATTCGATTAGTTATGTGACAACTTTGCCCCGGGGTATTAATAAATTTGATTATTGACCACCTTTGGCACATTGAAAGAAGAGAAAAAAACAACTAGATTATCTTATTAAAGGCCCAGCTTCGCCGCCTAACACGATCATGATGTGACATTTCCTACGGCGTCGCGACGCTCGATCGCAAATATCTAACGGATTTACACTTTCATCTAAGATTCTACTTGTATTCAGTAATATGTTTATATTGAAAAAAAAAATATAAAACACCCTATTTTATTTGGACAATGCAATATGGAGTTTGGTCCATTATATAACATGCTGTGTCTTTGCACCTGGATATGTTTTAATGGTATGGCGGAAGGGCTTAATTTACTGGACATTATTTGTATGCATTGTTCTGCATTCGACCGGTAAAAAAATATCAGCGTGAATTCTTTCGTCCAAGCTGCAATATATTTCTGTCCATTTACTATATTTACTTGCGAACAAACTATCCTTTTTGCATTATAATATAAATAGATATGTAATGGAAACCACAATAGCCAATTTCTTTATCTCTATTTCTGATTGTTTCCACCCTCACAGCAAATTGCTATCAATAACTTTTCTATCGACTACCAAACATCTCATAAAATGTACATATAGATAGAATATTGATGCAATACTGTTATTTTATTGCGGTAGGGTCAACTATTGACCATCGCCCGCTTGTCCAATGAGGCGTCGGGTTGATACGTTTGTAGGTATAAAGAATTCTGATTGGTTTAAAAGGGAGTGGTCAGTCCGAAGGGTAGCCAGTAACTGGACATCCGTTGGGGCTGCAACAAAAAGATAATGTATTTACATAGTCAAACCGGTTTCATCCAGCGTATCTAAAAATGTAATGTGTGTAAATAAATTTAATGAAAATAAAAAATTGATTACTGCATGCGGTATTGCATATAATACATATTATAAATAAAGCATAGTTGTGTTGTGTCTGATTATTGCGAGGCAGTGGGTGGTAGATGTGCAGTGGACGAAGGGGGTAGTCGAGTGTCATTATGACACGCTGTCGCATTGGGGTCGTTTATATTTGCAACGCAGCTGTTTATAGAAATCAATATTCTGACTAATTTTTTCTTACAATAGATTTTTTTTAATTTAGTTTTATTTATTGTTACAGATACGGATGAGCCTGATACACATCAAGACATCCTTACTTGCGGCGTATGTCAGAAACCTTTTGCCCTCTCAGATATTGTCCGATTTATACAGCATAAAATAGCTTCATGCAATAAAGAAAATTTAGGCAACTGTTTCACGCATAATGATCGCGAACGGGATAACGATGATGGTACTTTTCCTTTATCGACAATAAACACTCGACGACCCAGTATTTCTGCCCCTATTTCTGGCAAAAAAGCATCCGGTAGTGGCACTCGAGTACATACACCACCCCCAGCATCACCAAGACTTCCTGCACCTGGAGATTTGTGTGTAGACGGTGCTGCCTCATCTACCCCAAAACGGAGAGCATCATCGTCACCGCTGACATCATCCGGCAGCTTGGAAGATGGGGAAGACATCAAACCAAACATTAAACAGGAACGGATGGATACATCTTCATCGTGTCCCGAGGAAAGTTCTTGTAAAAAATCAAGAACCGAAGTGGCGGATGCTGAATCAAATACAACCCATAGTGGTAAGTTTCATGCATTCAGATCCCGTTATAAATAAAGTTGATGATTAGCTTTCAAATGCCTAGTAAATTTCATTTTTGACCTGCAAGAAAATTGTATTTCTTGAGTGTCAAATGTCTACGACCCGCGGCGTTTAAATTAACAAACTGTCATTCTTATACAGCCTAGAGCGTACCCTTCTAAACGTCAGCGGGGATATTTAATAACTGACTATATATACGTATATATTCACAACAACTCTCTTATAATACTAACTTGCTACATTGGCAACTCTTTGCTTTGACAGTTTTCAATATTTGATGTTACGTCACATAATCTCTTTTCTATTGAAACAAAATTATGCACACGCTTTCTGCATTATAAGAAATCAATACTTTACACTTCCACAAGTACATTTATATTTTTTTAACTGTCTCACGGTCTGTCGGACATTGGATGTAAGGGCGTCGGAAGGGTTAAATCCATTGATGGACAATTCGCATTGTCCCGCAACTGTTCCAATCAACATCCCCTGGGCCGATGAATGCATAATTAATCATTAAAATAATCTAAAAACAAACTTGCATGTTGGATAATAAGGTTGGAATAAAAATATCGTAAAATTTGCTTCGGGGCATGTCATCCAGTTCTTTATTAAAAACTGTATTGAAATCTGATTGATTTAGAGCCCTATCGATAACATTGCGTCACCACGGGGAAAATTCATAATCTTGTATTGTGTTCCGGCATAAAAAATTGTAATATCGGTTTTCAAATGGATACACTATCAAGACATCACATATTTTGATAATAGATTAGGGGGACATTCGTGCGCGGAATTTTAAATTTTGATTATTGATTTTGTCACACATTTACACACAAAAATATTTTTACGATGTTGTATTTAACAAATGTTAAGGCAAACTTTCAATGATTATATTTTTTACAAGTTGTTAAACTTGTTTAAACCACTGCACGCTTTGAGCACGGGCGAGGACGTATTATTATAAAGAACAGATGAAGGAAGACCAGTAGGAAACTCGTGCTTAACCCTATCTATTTATCTACGTAATACTGACATCCTTTATTTTTTGTTGGTTTTTATTACCCTCCTGCCATGTACCTAAACATTAACGCACGTGACCAGACATAAAACATTTTTTATGTAGTAAAATGAGCGATTAGCGAGTAAGTTTTATTGCCATTTCAATCATTTTAAAGCTGCATTTCATATATTCACGGACTATGAATGAGTAGGTGTTACTTACGTATCCGTTCATATCCTAAGTCCACTTTCGAAGCTTAGAATTTCAAGTCACGGTCAACACAGAAGGCTCTCACATTTGCATATGTTTAAAATGTGGCCGCGACGGAGTACAAAGGACGCCACGAACTCACGATTATTTATCGCGAAAAACTGGAGAGGGTAAGGAAATCTGGAAACATCTTGTATATTTCGATCCGCAGGACGAACGTTGCGGAACACATTTTTTATTTCATGAAGGTAGCATGGGATACATGAATTTTAAAAATAAGGGTTCAAACTAACTGCCCCCGTTGAATGCATGATATAGCTTTGGACAGCACACAAAGAAGCGGGGCTTAAAAATTTGAATATCGCGGTCATTTCGTTCTTATCGTCGCATTAAGGAAATAATCTATAGAAGGATTTGACGGATGACTCTTTAGATACTGTGAAATATTACTCTTATTTTTTAAATTTAAAGGTAATATCTTTTACGTGTTATCCGTTAATTTGCCAATATCAAATTTAATTAAATTGATTTAAAAAAAACTATATTAGCATTAATTTAAGACTGGTATAGATAGATAGAAGTTGGTATAAGCTAACTTATTGGTGGTCAGACTTGACCTATGACTTACGCGTCTTTTCATTGTCTGATTTATGGACGTGCTGTCTACTGCTATTTGCCTACAGTTGCGTTTCTACCTTCATTATTGCTACAATAAAAATGTTTGCAAATATAAACATATTTGTGATTGTAGACATTGAACTTTATAATAAAATTATTTATCCCTTCTTTAGTTTATAGCAAATATATGCTACACAAGAAGTACATGTGTAATTGGCAGTTTCAATTAATTGCTAAACGAGTTGTCTATTTTAAGTTATTTCAATTGAACTTTAGTACATGTATGAGACAAGCACGTCGCATAGAGATCTCTCTCAACCACTAATCTCTAGTTCAAAGCACCGATCTAAAAGATAATCCAATAAAAATAAAACTTACCTACAATGCGTATTTATCGTAAATCGACATAATAAAACAAAAATATACCTACTATTTTAATACCTACTCTATGTTAAATAAATATATAATACTAGTGCTCATTTATTTGCTTGAAATTTAAATTCTTTTTAAATTTTTTAAATAAAACATTTTTAGATTTAAATCATTTTTACAGTAAAATGCTATCAAATTGTAATTTACTTTATGATACAAGCAATATTTTTTATACACTAATTGTAATAAATCATAATAAATATCTATTGATAAGGTAATGATATCTATGTGTTAATCTATGACGTTCTATCACATCTAGCAGCTTATACATTTCTCAGAACATTGTGATATATTTTTTATGTGTTGTGTACACATGTTAAATATAGTAATATATAATTATAAGTCCGTAATAAGATAGCTGACATAAATAATGAGATGCGGGCTCATCAGAGTTGTGGCAAATGAAAAGGCGCGTGCGATAATCATACAATGCCCTATTTGCATAGGTTGGAGGAGTGCTGCGCTGGCCTTAGCTTTAAACTATTATAATACAAATTACCGACCACATTTACCTATGCAAGATATGTAGCTGTTATTGTTATCAAAAGATTGTCAAGAATGCACGATATTATTTATGGAGGTTGTTTCGTAGAATTTTTATTTCTTGAAGTCTGTTGAAAAATATTTGTGTGTCGCTGGAAGCGGTGCCAAAAACCGGAAGTAGCTACCATATCCGTTTCCCAGTCGTCCGGCTAGAGCGGGACAACGTTTAAGCGAATCGATCTTTGCGAAATTACCGAGAGAACAATGGCAATCAGAAAGAACCGATTTAACTGGAAAGCCCGTGTCATTATAAGATGTTAAGTTTGACCTCGCAGCAGTGCTCAGTTATCCATGCTTCCTAACCATTGTCATCGCGTTGGATTGCGAGTCCTCTCACGTACGGCACACCCTCGTGCACATAAATGTCCGAACTATTTTTCATTCCCGATTTTGCACTTTATTATTATTTCGTCGGCGCGCCGCGGTAAGGGTGTAATGGTGCGGCCATATGTGATCGCCACCGCTGCGATATGACCACTGAAATTGCCTCACTTTACAACCATCTTTGCATTTCACCATCCTAATCTTAATATTTTGTTTCAGAACCTAGCAACTATGTGTGCTCCACATGCAAGGCTCGTTTGCACTCGGCATGGCGTCTCGTTCAACATGTACAACACTCGCATGGTGTAAAAATTTACGTAGAAAGCTCTCCCACGAGCAGTAAAGGCAGCAATAATAATCATAGTTCGAGCAGTTCCAGCAGCACATCATCAGGGTGTTCTTCTGGCAGTGCTCCACCACCACCAAATATGCGACACCATCTTTTACCACCTCCCGATCTCCATAACCCATTTAGTGTTGGTGGTTTACTAAGGCTACCTCTACCCCCATTAAATCACGGTCCAGTTCCTCCCGCACCTTTATTTTCTAGACCAGAGCACCATTTTCGCATGGAACAACTGGTTAGTGAACAATTTAGGCACCACGGGCTCAATCTAGCTGCCGCGGCAGCAGCTGTAGCGGCTAGTGGGGGAGTTCCTCCGCCGCATAATAGCTTTTCTTCTCCAGCCGACAGACAACAATCCGTACAAAACGTATCACGGGAACGTAATACGCCAAACCAACCTTTATCACTGGAACCGCAACTGGATTTTTACTCGCAGCGGTTGAGGCAACTCGCTGGTACAACCAGCCCGGGGGCGGCTCAGGCGAGCTCACCGTCTCCCCGGAAGCACTCACCGCCTTTCGCAAGTCCCTCGCCTTCGCTTCCAGTCAGTACCAGCAACAACACAAGTAATGCCAGCAATAACAACAACAATAATAACAACAATAGCAGTGGTGAAAGTCGACCGCAAAGCGTTTCGCCACAAACAAAAATCGAAGATGCACCACAAGCATTAACAACGACACCCAGATCAACAGCTACTCCAGATGGAAAACCTTGTTCTCCTAGAAATACAACAAGTGAGGCCATCCATGCTTGCGATTACTGTGGGAAAAAATTTAGATACCTGAACAATTTAGAAATACACCGACGAACGCATACGGGAGAACTACCATATAAATGTACCGTGTGCGATCACACATGTGCACAAAGCTCAAAATTGAAACGACACATGAAGATTCATAGAACTCCTGAAGATCGTACTAGCAATGCAGGCTCGGTTGAAACAATAGATGGAGAGGAAAGTGAAGAGGAAGAAGATTTGGATGAGGAGGAGGACGAAGATGAAGAAATAGAACCCGAAGAAGAAGAAGCAGAAGATTTAAGTGTTCCTAGTCAAAACCTTTCAAAAAACTCTCAATCGGCCAGCCTTGTCGGTGAATTGATGGACAAGTTTGGCCTAAGCAATATTGCGCAATATAATGAAGCATACAAGCAAGCTCTGCAAGAATCTAGTACAGCACTAAAATTACAAATGTCTAATAAAGACCGTGATAATAATAACAGTACGCTTTCTAGCCAATTAAAAATACGAGATGAATTTACAAAAGGTTTGTTACCCGGACCTCCTCCGCAGCCGCTACCACTATTTCCCCCTTTTAATGACACCTACGAAGCAACAAAACGACTAAAATTGGATTTAGAGCGAGGAGATTGGTGGTTGCCCGGTTTACCAAGGGAGAGCAAAGGTTTGCCTGGTCCAAGCGCACTACTTCCCGGGCCATTGTTAAAAAAAGAATCTAGGAGAAACGATACCTGTGAATTTTGTGGTAAGGTGTTCAAAAATTGTTCCAACTTAACAGTACACAGGCGATCTCATACCGGAGAAAAGCCCTACAAATGTGAATTGTGCTCATACGCGTGTGCGCAGAGTTCAAAATTAACCCGCCACATGAAAACACACGGACGTATAGGTAAAGATGTCTATAGATGTCGGTTTTGCGAAATGCCATTTTCAGTTCCATCCACGTTAGAGAAACACATGAGAAAATGTGTCGTGAATCAAGGAAAAGGTCATCTTCTGTCAACAATGCCGATGTTATCGGGAGATGAAGATTCTTCCACTAGTATTGCTTCCAAAGAGGCCACATGACTCTTCCCATGGGGTGGGATGCGTTTGCCCCCACCCCCACCAAGTCTCACGTACTAGTCGCACAGACAATTAGCGAATTGTGTATTTAGTTAAGAGTGTTTTAAATAAGACATTTAAACACGGACTCAGTTCCGGGATGATGCGATATTCCAATATTTAAAGTTAGAGAACAATTTTATATATTATATATATTATTATATTGTACGTAATACGTTTTAAGTTTTTTATTATTCTAATAGTATTTATTTTCTATCTAGCTTGAAATATTTGAATGTGATTATTGTATATAAGATATCATCCCCTAGTTATTCTAATTGATAAACTTATTATTATCATTATTATTATTATTATTAATCGTTGTAACTGATACCAAAGCAATGTTTAAAACTTTTCGTAACTATTAATTATTGATTTTATACATGTATATTTGTACACCTAATTAGTTCTAAGTTGTTGTGTTGAGACTGAGGGGCCCTAGAGTACTTGCCGTCGGGTTGGTCCTCTGCTATCTTGCATAGCAGAGGAATGACCCGAAATGCCGTAGTAGGACCTCACTGTACATTCCTGGATCATATCATTGGCCAGTATAGCCTGACTGTAAATACCAGTATTTATTGCCGTAAATGTAGACCTCTGTACAAATTAAATTATTTCCAGAATAAATGTTTAGTTTGCATAGATTCATGTTTTTCGAGTTTAAAATTTAATGTTGGTGTTAAAGCAAGTTATCCTGTTCATGCAGGATGCAACTAGAACTTTTAACAATAAACACGAAAATATTCCAACAAATAAGCATGAAATGTTACTACAATTCAACCTCTCATACTTATTTACTGGGTGAATTTAGCGAATATATTGTTCAGGGTCGAATAAAATTAGTTTTCTCAACGATGCTAGCATATCTATTATACCCAGTAACAAGAAACAAATTATTCCTATACAACCGAAATGAAAACATTTTATTAATGCAATATATAGTATTAAACGAGGACCAGGGTTTCATAAACGCCTCAATTGGTGCAAGTTTGATATATTTGCAAGCAGCCAATATATCACTCTCCATTTAATGTATTTGTAATTATTGAATGTTAAAGAATCATGTTATTTCGAATATTTTTATTTATTTTGAGCAAATGGCTGTAGCACGTTCTTATGGGCAACTAAAAACGATTGTATTTGTGTTCCTATGCAGAACGCCCCATTCAGTGTGTATTAAATTAAATCTATTACAATCCTACATATGGAGTATTTTATTTCATCTTGTTATCCCTTTCGTTAGTTTCCCATTAAAATATTTTAATTTTTACGACGTCAAAATGTTTTATTGCACCTATTAAAGTAAATAACATTAACAGTTATTGATTTTATAGTCTATTTTTTATTCCAAATATGATTAATTATAAATTATAATAAAATAATTCAAATTTACCGCACCAACTTAACCAATTTAAATTAAATATTAAAGTTTAGATTTATTAGAGGAAATCTCTAAAATAAATTACAAAAGCTTAAATGTACTTAAACGATACCATCTTTTTTATAATTAATATAGCGTATAAGTCGGCGCTCTGTAATGAATGGCTAGTACAGGGATTTACGGCACAGTTCGATTGCAATGTACTCTCACATAGCCACTGGTTTGTTTGAAAAATAGTTCAACTTTTATGAGCATCAGGGTTGCCAATGATACGTTATTGTCGATTGATTTTTCTATTCAAACTGACCGTAGTCTGAAGCTCCGATTCTACTAAAAATGCACTGTCCTCAATGTCAAGCTCTAAGTTAGACAGACCAGTATTAAACGGATTTTAAATTTCAATTTATATTAATTTGACAAAATTTATTTTTCAGTTTTCATCGATGGCCGTATACATTTGAAAATTTCTTTATGTAAAAAAAAAATTTTTTATAGTTTTTTATTGATGGCTGTATTTCTAAAATTAGTTGCTGTAAATTTGTACAATGATATAAATGAATGAAATAGCGGTTTTTATTATAGTTTCGTTCTTTCAAGCACCAGAACAGGTTGCGAACCAGTTCGAGAATGAAATTTAGCTGTTCCAACACAACTCTGACTAATTTCGAACTAGAAATCAGTTGTTGTATCACATCTACCGATTGTTCAGGAACTTAATCGGGACTAGTCTAATCGATCGAACTGGCAATTTTTACACTTTATGAATGAACGCAATTTTAGATGGAGATGGAGAATGGGAACCGGCAGTTTTTACTTTAATCCATCGCTACATGCGCCGCCGGCATTTTTCCGACCAATAATTAAAATTAAAGTAACTTTTTTGTGAGGTTTAAAATAGCGTTTATGCGTTTACGATTTTTTTTAAATCCACATGAATATTATTAGATATTATTTAAACAAATATTATTAGATTAAGGACATTGTAAATACAAAAATTAAAATATCATCCATGTACAATAAATAATAAAATAAAATAAAGTACACATTATATAAAATTAGAAAAATTTAAAGTAAGTATTCTATATAATTCCTGTTTTTATTGCAAATATCAATTTTTAAGAAGGCACTGAGAGTATTAAATCTTCTATTTAAGTTATTTTAACTCTCAGTACCTTCTTAAAAATTGTTATTAGTAATGAAAACAGAAATTATATTGACACAATAACTACCGTCCGGCCTAGTAAATTCATATAATGTCTGTCATATTTGACAAATTATAATTCGTCAATATAAATTTAATTATAAATAATTGGTTAAAATAGAAAAATGACATTCTCATAAAAAATATAATTTCGTAGTTCGTTTATCGAAAACTTTCTATAAATTAAACTCATTCTAATCTTTATAAAATACAACTCGTGTGCACTTGTTGTAATTTTATAGTTTGGTATTTGAATGTCACGAAATTAATTAAAAAATTATTGATAATATACGAACCACTTGTTACATTATCTATGATTCCATCACTCTAATTTAAATACAAACTTTTGATTGGCTTAGACAATTAATATAATTATCGGTTGTGTTTTTGCCAGTGTCGTGTGTGATGACATTACTAAAAATTAAATTGTATGTTCTTAGTAAAATTATAAATTTAATTAACGTTTATAATAAATAAAAGGTTAACTTTTTTTTCATAAAATAATCTTGACAAATACAACTCATGTATTTTAATGATTATCGCAAATTTGTTCTCTTTTTTGAGATACATTTTAGATTAATTCCCTGTTGATTCGTTGTCGCGGAAGCAATGTAATAATTACAAAATTCGAATTAAAGTGTGATTAATTGACAGTAATTTAATATAAGTTATGATATTTATATTTGTAATCTCATTTATAATCAACTTATTTTTAAGAATATAAAACATACATAAAAAATAGTCTAATCAAATACCACAAGAGACTTAAACTAATCAAGAATTATTCTGCGTTTTTTTGTCAAGTTTGTTGAAAATATGGGTTTATGAAAAAACTATTTGAATGACCTATAATTTCATGTTCCCCTACACCACGTTTATCAAGATTAGTTACAGCGGTTCATCGGTTGAAATAGATTGTTATTTTAGTTTGTTTTACATTTATCCCAATACTTTCAGCAGCAGTTGTAGTCCACTTGGAAATCATGTTTCTTCTAATGGGTAAATTCTTAAAAAAAAACAAGAAAACTTTCTGTTTCCACGATGTCCGCGATGTCAAAAAAACAGCCGATTTGTAAAAACGTGAGAGCCGTTGCAAGAAGTTTATGGAACAACCTAAACAGTTATTTATGTCATTTTGTCAAGTATTAAATGATTATTTAAAATGTGCCTAACTGGGCATCGATCCGGGATAGTTATATTTGCCAACCATTTCTTTTGCGTCAACGGCTTTCCACTTGCTTGACTGGTTTTACTAAATATTAGGTTATATATAATACGTCAAGTACGTGCACCAAAATTATCATTTTCTATTTCAAAAAAGGTTATTAAACATTCTGCCGCTTCACCACTCCGCCAAGCCAGTTCCAATGCCAATATATAATAAAACTTCTTTTGCAACCCATCCGTAGTATCTTTATTCCATAAAGCTCTAATTTAATTTTGTTCAGTTTAATATTGAAGCAGTACTTTTCCTTTTGTCACTAAAAACTTGAAGTTGTATTCGTTTTGCATCTCGTGCACTTCTCGCTCCATCATGCACTAATAAAAATATTTGCGTATTTGACATGCACTCGGGATATACCTACTGAGTATTTTATGCACTGTGAAAATGCCCGGGTATTTGCACATGTGCATTGAGTGAATATTTTTTAACATTTTAAAAATAAGTTCTTTTTGTTTTCGTCAATCAAGATCGACTTAAATAGATGAAGAGATTAATACATTAGCGTGTCTTTTCAATTTATTGTTAGTTTTACGTTTAAAATGTCATAGTTACAATACTTTTTCAACTTCAATTTTTTTGTCTGATTTTTTTTTCGGGAAATAGTTCTCGATATATGCGTCTTGCATGCCAACCTTGAACATTTTTTACTCGTGCACATCTAACACTCATAAAGATATTCGCGTATTTGGTATGCAATCGGGATATAACTACTGAATACCTGTTTTTAATTTTCGTAATTTTATATAATATGAAATTTATTTTATTCTATTATTTATTGTACCTAGACGCTATATTAATTTTTATATTTATAATGTACTTAAAATTAATATTTGTTTATAAAATAAATAATAGCTTATAATATTGTTGTGGATTAAAAAAAAATACTATCAGATTTACATTAACAGATTTAAATGTAATACATAGTAGAAAATTCGACTTTGATGCGGGTTTTTCCGTACGGCGTGTAGCCTCGCAACTATTTTATTTAAAAAAAAATTTGATAAATTAGTTTAAATGATCATAAGAATGGTTTCGACACCTACTACGTGGTACTTCAATATAGAATAAAATCAAACAATTTACTAACTTTTTACAACAAACATATTTATTAAAAATCAATATATTAACGACTTATCACTTGATAATGACCATCACAAGTCGAAACGTAAGTCGTTAATATATTTATTTTCAATAAATATTTTTTTGGTAAAAACTTAGTAAATTGTTTTATTTTATTTTAGTTTAAATGACATTATTTTTATGCAAAACTAGTAAATAGTAAAACAGAAATAATTAAATTAAACAAAAGAAAATAAGCATTTATATTTGTATGTGTGTACAGTACAGTGTACAGTTTAATCTCAAATAGGTACGTATAAAGACGGTTTAATGAACCCGCCCACCCGTTAGGTTTTGTAATATCAAACATCTCAGCACTCTCCAAACGGGTGGGCGAGTAAATGATTATAATTATTATGTGGATAATTCTAACTATGAGTAAAAATATTAAGTCGTCTAGTTTTACTATATAAACAAACCCGTCCACCCGCCGACTGTACTCGTAACATTTAAATATTTTAATATCGAAATGAAGTGGATGGACGTGTTGCTATTCAAGATTATAATGTGAGTAATTCTTACAATGAGAACAAAATACTGAAGCGGCAGTTTTTATGTTAATAAAACCGCCCAGCCGCGTGCGCACGTGATATCTAATATCTTAATAAATTAATATCTTACCAACCGGGTGGGTCGGAGGGTGAGCGCGCTTTTATAATAAAAAAAATTATGAAACTAGCAGTTCTACTTTATAAACCCGCTCAGCCAGTTTTGTAAGCGGGTGTTGAAGCGCTAGTTTTTATTATAATGAACTAAATGGGCGGGCCACCGCCACTTAGTTGCAAGACTCTGGATTTTAGTAGCATTTCATAATGTTTGATACTTTCTAGTGTTGTTAATGTTCTTTATTAATTGGCTATTAAAACTATACTTCATTTGTTTCACATTATTTTAATTTGTTTGTAAATGATAAAATTTTGTTAATTCAATTATTATAATTTTCATCTATATTTCCTGTGTATGTATAATTGGACATAAACCGTTAATCACTCCTCTTTTTTTATGCATTTCTGTGGAATGTATTTAGATATTATTTGTCTTAATAAATATTCTTTTGAGTATAATTTGTTAATTAAAACATTGTTATGTTGTCATAATTTGCATAATCTGAGATTTGAAATGAGAAATATTGTTTACGCTATTTTGAAGGTAGCAATATGGCATTTGAATTTATTATATAACGGGGTATATCCAAATCCTAATAATGTACATATGTGTGGCAACTTTTTTGAGTTTGCTAAACCTAGACCTCAAATTTGTATTATGTTTTTTATTTCTAAGTTTTGCGTCAGGACCATGCAAAAGAAGTTATTGTCGAATTTGTTTTATCTAAAAAATATACTAAAGGACTAATTTTACCTTATTATGATCTAGGCGGTCTAATCTGCAACTTAACCTAAGTATAGCTAAATTATTAATTATATGTTTAATAAAAAAATTCTGTCTAATGTTATAAACAAATCTTTTTGATTTTGCTTGTTTTAGTAATTGGTTTTAGTTATTAAATAAATAATATACTCTTTATTAAGTTTCAGATAACAAAATGAATAAATTTAGGGTTTTATCATTGTCATTTTTGATAAAATTAATATTTTCTATGCTTTTATAACTATTTATAAATTCTTCAAATGTTTCATAGGTTAATCAATTATTAGTATAAGTTCTCAAAGGTGTTATGATTTTACGTCATGGTCTCTTTATATGATAAACCGATTTTTAACCATATGATGTTGTTTTGCATTAATTGAAGTAGTCTATCTTTGAATTAATTGATTGACTTTATCCTTAAATTTATTTTTTGATTTAATTGCTTTTGCTTATTAGTAACATAAACATTAGTAGAATTTATTTTAATTTTACATATTTTTATTTTTTCCTTATTTGTTTGGATTAACGCCATCTATCACGCAATAAAAA
>JARJEC010110969.1:0-13528 GCA_030264575.1 Tachinus sp. AB-2021
TTTTCTTCTGTCTGATATAATATTCCCTAGTTGGTTTTTAACATTAAAGATCTTCTGTTTTTCCCTTGAGAGCTTGGATTTTAATACTTTCATATTTTTATTGTTTTCGATTGTTTACAGAATTTGTTTCGTTCTGTATGCTCTTTTGTCAGTTCGTATTTTTTTTACTAGGATATTAATATCTCTATATTTTGGTGCAACTCGGTTGGTTTTCCTTCTCTCAACCATTAGTTTTATAGTCTCCGGTGTTAATTTTGTTTCCCCTGTCTTTCTTATTTTACTGCAGACCTTCTTTGTTGTTATTTGTATTTTCTTATCTGTTTTGTGATTTTGTCTATGCTTAGATTTTGTGACTCTATAAGTGTCTTTAATTTTTTCCCGATTTGTTTTTGGTGTTCTTCTTAGTTGAGCAACAGAGCATCTGGAGTTGGGAAACTATATTTGGTGAACCTCTTTGTTCTTTCGATCTTTGTATTTATTTTATTGGTTGATCGGACTAGTCTGTGGTCACTCCCCGTGTTAAATTGGTTCAGTACAGATATGTCTCTGCAAATATTTAAATAACTTTGTTTTCTTCTTTCCTTTTTTAATTTTACAATATTTTTATATAGTTTATTTTGCAATATTCGTAAGTTTTTATTTATAATTTTGTTTATTATATGAAACGCAATTTTAATCCTAATATTTGTTATATACCACTTGCTTTGGTGAATTTTCAGCCTTAAACCTAATTTTTGGTAATAAGTTATTTCTTATAATTTAAAATTTATATCAAATATCACATTTTTAGTGCAATTAATTGCAATTTTTAATAAGGTTTCTGATAAACGTTATTTTTAACTGTTAGTTAAAAAATATATGTACTTGGTTACACAAAACCCAAATTTTTGGAATAGTTAATAAATACATTTTTAATACTAACTTTTATTAAACTAAAAGAAGTTAGTTAATTATTTGGAACAATAGAATGATTCTTAAACTTATGAAATATCATTCAATATTTGATGTCCTAATATTTTGTAATTGTATAATGTTCATTCAGAAAATTATAAAAATTAAAACTCCACGAATATAATTAGAAAAGTATTCAATTTAACTAATTTTATGTACAAACCATATCCATTTCGACATCTATATATAATTATCAATGGCGATTGAAATTAAATACATTTCTTGTTATATTTGTGAAGTTTAAATTTTTATAATTTAGTTTTATTTTTATAACTTTGTGAATTATCAAATATCATTATTAAAGTTATTATTATCTAATAATTAAATAGCCAAAATAACTATAATTGATATTAGCATGGCAGCTAGTTTTTTAAAATAAGTTTTGTGAGATTTAAATATTATATAAATTCAGAATTTGATACTAATCATTCTAAATATTTACATCCCAGTAACACTCAATGCATATCGAAATGCACGTGCAGTCCAATGGAAATGCAATACTCTAAATCATTATACTGTAAACTTCTTCTTCAATATATGCAGACAAGATTCTATTCGATTGTGATGGATGACACACTTTAATTTTTTAGCGTTGCCATTGTGTAAACATGATGAAAACGTGGAAAGTTGTATAAATTTGAATGTATCAAGCAAAAGTACGAATACGTTGAAGCGCCTGAATGCACAACCAATAAAAAAGTCGAATTGAAAAATAAAATTCCATGTGTATTTAAAGTAACCGAACGAAGTAATTTTTGTTTGGTATTCATATATTTTTAACTTTATATTTGTTGTTAAATCGTTGTAAAATATATTCCACACAAATAAATTATTTTGATTTTAACAGTGCTAAAATTCTATTAACATTAAATTTAATTAAATAAGGCGGTGTAGTTTCTTAATAACACAAAAAATATTTTAATAATATTGATTTTGCTTAATTAAAAGTAATGTTCACTTTGTTTATTAAAACACTGTGTAATTTGATTATTTTTCCTGAAATTATTATCCGTTTAATTATTAAATCTCTGTCAAATAGTTTAGTTATTATAACATTTTGGATATCATTATTAAGTATTTATCTAAAAAAAGGTTTTTGACAATTCTTCTTATAGCTAAAGTTTCTGAGTTAGTTTAAGTTTATAGCTTATAGCAAAAATTAATATAATAATACTATTTATAAAAATTAGCAATAAATTTTTGAAAATAATGTTATTCTTTTGGCAAAATATTTATATTTGTAAAAAAGTTTAAAATAATTTGAGTAGGTTTATTTAAATCAATTATTATTTTATATTTCAGCTAATAGTCTAATTAAATGCATATTCAATAAAAATAAAGCGTATTAAATTAAACTAAATTACAATTGATTATAATCAATTATTTTATTTGCTAAATTCCAGATCTCTACTATTTCACTAATCGTTTAATAGTCTCAAATTAGTAGATTGCTTGGCTGTAAAATCAGAGGTTTGGTATTTATACAAAAATAACGCTAGTACGGTGGCAACCGCATGTACATTTGGGATACAAATCCGACATTTGTGAAGCATCCCCGGGGTGAGAGTGAGATATATGGCCGGCTTCTGTGCGACAAAGATAGATGTTTAGCGACTGCACCGGTGGCAGCAGCTGTAGATGCAATGTTTTTGCATCATAAGTAAAGTCACTGGAAACTAGCTGGAGAGTGTTTCTGTCTTGCCGACACGTAAATATTTTTCTTTCCGAGGGAAATTGTGCAAAAATAAGATAAATCAATATGCGTATATTGTGCTTTTTTTCTTCTGTTGAAGCAGCCGACCCGGTTCCGGTGCATGCTTTGCATGGCTAGGCAAATTTTTTAAGCAAATATAGACGAGTAGAGAATGAAAATATGTAGCTTCGGTAAAAAATACACGACTCGTTTGTCCTGTACGAAATAAATCTTTTTCTTAATTCCACGCAAACTATTTCACTCAAATTCACAATAGTAAAACAACTATATATTTTATACTCAGTAAAATTTTCGTATCTATTGTAAAGAATGTATAATTTTAATTTAAGAATAGCAAATCTAACGTTTGTTTTTAAAATAGTTTAACAAACAACTAAAATAGTTTTACATAATAGTTTAAGTATTGATGTGACAATGAAAATTTGTAGAGTAATATAAAAACTATGATATTAATCCAGAACCTCTTTAATTTTAACAAAACTAATTTAAAAATTTTATAATTACAAAACATTGATATAAAAAAATTAATATTATATTTAATTTTTTTAAGGTAATTTTGTATACAAATAAGTTTACAGAGTGTCTGGTAATTGATGGGTTATGGACTAACTAGAGATTATAGACGTTAAAATATTATGTTTGAGCTAAATTTATCTTACTATTCGTTTTAGATATATGTATACAGTGTTAAATTTTAATATTTATTTTTGTTATTATTTGAAAACGGCTGAACGTATTGGATCAAATATTTATACACATATATTATGTTTCTTATCAAGAAAAACATAATTTTGTTAGTTATCTTTTGATTTTTCATAAAGAGCGTTAGTTTTACACATATAGAAAGACAAATTTCAAGTATTGTTTAGTGGTGGATGGAAGATTTGGAAACGCACGGAGTAAAGAAATAAACAACATTTTTACAGACTGTTGCTTATAGTTCGACAACTTTTCATCAAAACAAAGCTATCTGTTTATTTAAGTGCTCATTCAATTGCTCATTTTGCCGAGCAAAGAACTTAATTATGTTCTTTAGGAAAGTAGAATTTTACAAGTTGATTTGAGTAATGGGAAAATGAGCTGAACAGCAAAAACAAATAAAGAATATTTAAAGATAAATACAAAAAGTTTATAATATTTAAATAAAAATAAAATAATTAAAAAAAAGGTTTCTGATAATTTTTTTATTAAAATAACATAATAAACAAAATGCATCAATAATTGACAATATATACAAAAATAAAAAAATAAGTAAAATGAATAAGAAATAAGATAATAAAAAAGACAATAAAAAGATACATAGACGGAAATTAAAAAAAGGCAATATTGATGAGCAATAAATGAATTAAACTAAGAACAAATTAATAATTGAAAATATAAAAAAAAATGATATAATAAATTTAAAATCATTAAAAATAATAAACGTAGCAAAAAGTCAAGAAACCAATAAAAAAAAAATTTATACAAAATTAACAAACAACAAATTAAAATAAATAATCAGCTTTGATGGCGAATGCGCCGGGTGCATAATCTAACTTTTAATTCTCCTAATATAGAACATTTTAAGTTTTTTATTATAGCAATAAATTTAAATAATTTGTGCAGCTCTAGTAAAGTATTTATATATTTATATAATATTATTATATAAATTTAAATAAAATAAATAGTTTCTAATATTTATATGTAATGCTTCTGACAAAATGATAACAAAATGAAATATAAATGTATAACAAATAATAAAAACTTAACAATAAAATAAATTAATTGACATTTGCAAAGTAAATATAATAAAAATCAATTTAACTTATAAGTAGTAACCTCAATTAGTTCATTCGCAACAAAACTTATAATAAAGATGGTTTGGGCCTGTGGTACTTCATTTTAAGAAACAAAACAAGAATTATTATGTTTTAAGCACAACAATATTTATTTATGTTATTAATAATTTGTGTTTTATTTCATATAAAATACAGTTTCAAATAAATATTGTTAAAAATTGAAGATTTTATTTTTAATTAACAATTTTTTTTTCATAAATAAATACACACATTTAAAGTTAATAATTATAGTTCTAGTATGTTTTATAGATAAATAATATATTAGGTAGTATATAATAAAAATTGTTAGTTTAATATTTAAATTTAAATTTACTCGATTTTTCTCTAGAAATTTGTGCCAACTTGAAAACTGCTAGATGTTAAAGTGACTATAATTTACCTCGGTTATCAAATCCCCAAAGACTACATAGTTCGCTCATTGTTTATTATACCAAATTGTTTTCAAGTTCAAACAAAATTTTAAAACAAAGTTCAACCCAAAGCTACATGCACCTACAACATCCCCAAACAGCCAAATAAAAAAAACAAACTTTTAGAGTTGCATTCTATATTCATGTAGTGCACCGCAGAATCCGGCTCATTTTATATGCACAAACTTTCGAATGAATGCAGCCGCATTTTTCAAAAGAAACTGTCATATACTGCTCTCGCACAGCGTATAAACGCCCTCCACACCAATACATTGTCGGAATGTCGCAAAAATGTACCGATTGAAATATAGTCGATATCTCACAATGCGGTGCAAATCTGCTTTGCAATGGGCTAGCAAAAAGAGTACGGACGCTTGCTACTTGCATATGCGGAACTACATTAAAATCAATTTGCTGTCAGCATAAATTCATATCCGACGGTTCGCAGTTATATAGAAATTGATATGTGCAATTTTTGTAAAGGCGTACATTCGATTACAGGGATTACGACGTGGCCCGATGGGAGCGCTAATCTAATATTCATTTTATGGATTCCAGCTAGTTATTAATGAAATTTTCAAATTACCATATATTTGATAATTAATATCATTATCAAATGAGTTTAGATCCCCACTCTAATAATTAGGTAGTTAACGTGTGCAAAGGGTATTACCAGTTTTAAGAGCTTATCAAATTATAGAGGTTTGCCATTTGACATTACACCACTATTACTTTCTTAATAGCCCAAGTAAACCCACAATCATGTTTAATCATTTGAAAAAGGAAAAATATTTAGTCATTTTTAAGTACGAAATAGCATAATAAGCGTAACTAGTTTAATATTTGTTTAAACTTGTGTTTTTAAAAAAGTCCAGAAACTAGAATGTTTGTAGATGTCTTAATGTTCAAATACATTGTTAATATTTAACTTAATTAAATTTTCATTAATTAATTTTAAAAGGTATTTGTAATGAAAACATTTTACTCGAGCTGTTTTTATTAAAATAATAGAAAAACGACACTGATTATTTATTAATTTTGGTGATTACATTTTTTGTTTTTATTTAATTATGGTAGCTTGTAACAAACTAAAATTGAAACATTGATTTTGATCGTTTTCTGATTTTTCTGCTGTTTTTCAGATTGACGTTGTGATACTAGTTGATACTAGTATAGAAAAAACTTAGATCTAATATCATAGATAACACCAGAGATGTACAATGCTCCGGCGTCAATACCTTAACACTACGCAAGTAAATGATAAAGTAATATTACTAATGACACTAGTGTTGTAAATACTCCCTGCTAAAACCTTAATATAAGAGAAGACTTAAAACTAATATCACAGATTACAACAAAATTATAAATACTGCCACAACCAAATCTAATATTACAAAATAAAGTACATTTTATAATTATTATTAGTATTAATTTAAATTGTACCTTATTTTGTTTATATGTATGTCTATTCTAATCATCGTGTGACCAATACCAACTCACAACACCTGCCGTGAGCAAAAACAAAAAGAGGGACTAACTTAACCTGCCATAGTTTATTTCAAATATAGTTTAAATTTTATAGAAGCAAATTTAATTTTACTAGTCATCGGTCGTTGGGAGGTAATAGTGGTATTATACTATGAATATTACTTCAGTGACTTATATGTTCTTAAGAGTCTCAGACACCCTAGTATTGGTTTGTTGGTGATTTCAACAAGATGATGTACGTTAGCGTACTATGTGGTCTTCAAAGTTACCCAGGAGTAGCCTTCCTGCCTACCCAAGCGATGCAACTCAGCTGAGAAGTAACAAAATAGCAATATCTCTACAGCGGCCAGTAATAAAATACCATAGCTAAACCGAGATAGACGTCAGATCAGCAGTAGTTAACCGAACAGAGTTAATTATTGCAAGAAAACTTGGTGTGTAAGGTTGCGTGTGATGACTTTATAAAGAACAGTTTATGACAAACTTTTATTATAAGTATTGTAAGTAATTACTGAGGTAGCAACTTAACGCACAAGGATAATGTCACGTTGCAGTAGGATCAGAAGCGTGAGCTCCGATTTCAATATAGACTACCGGCACGGAATGCTGCGCTGACGTTGCAAATACGCTTGTGGTCGATGACTTGGTGGGATTTGTGTATTGAAAGTACACGCAATATTTCCGGCTACTGGGCATTTTTGCATATTAACGCAATAATTAAATAAAAGTTCTAGTTTTATTGGTGGGAGGGCAATCTAAACTAATATTGCAAATTAAACATATATAAAACTATAGTATAACAAAAGTAAATATAATAATTCAATTTTAGCCGTTAAGGTTAAAACAAAACTTATTGTGGGTATCCCTGTATTTTCGTTCGGAGTCCTGGGTTTTGCAGGAAATAGAGATGTTTTCCTACGAACTCCTGGCTGTTAGAGAAGAGATAAGTAACGTTATCTGGGAGTTTTAGCCTATTAAACTAACGAACACAAGAGTTGCATTCTTCTATTACGTGCGTAGACCGTTTAATGGTCGTAAAACGTTTATTATTCTAGTTGCCGCTCGCCAGTCGAAGGATACGAGAAAGTGAGGTTGGTGTACTGTATGAAAAAACGACACAAGACGACTTTCTTTCTTCTGGTAAGATCTATCGTCGACTTAAAAGATGTCACGGAGAGCTTTGTGTTATTTAACTTATTAGCAAAGCTGTTCCACTCCAGTTGAAAATCCTCTATAATTTTTGTGATTATAAACGATTTTATATTCTCTTGCGGAAATATCATCCGTTTGATTCCCATCAAGTACCTGACGGGTAGCTTAATCGCCTGCTAGTTTTATATGCCCACGTGCTCTCGCGTTTAGACAAAGATGATCTTTTTCCGTACGAGGGCCAAGTGAAACAACGAAGATTGCATGAGCTGGACTAGCGGATCAGAAAAGTACATAGAATTTGTACTCAGGATATCACTTGTTGAGTTGAAGCAGAGAAAAAATAACCTGTGATTGGACATATCATAATAGCACAGAGCTTGATATATTGCGTAGAGTTTGGCGGTATATACACTAACAAATTCGCGTAGTAGTACGCCGTACCCTCGGCAAAAAAGCGTTTTCAACCTCGTGGCGACTAAATCCAAACATTTGATCGTAAACACAACGGGGCGAGTGTCGTATTTCATAAGTAAGGTCAAGTCCATGTGTCTTGATCCTACGCAAAATAAAAGAAGAAACTTTGCAAAACACGATTGCAACTACCCTTGGAAGATCTATGTACATTCTTTCCATCAGCTCTAGTCGGTTTATGTATCCCATCTTTGCACTTGTCGCCACCTCGTACTGTAGTACAACACAAGATTAGTGGAAGTATCCAACTCGCAGCACAGATTTGGAGTGGAAACATAGTGAACGGCGTCTAGGGATTTCAACCGGGACTTACGAGCAGATAAGTATACCGTGCAACCGTAATCGATCCTGGATAATACCATAATTAAAATAAAATTAAAAATGAAAACAACTCAATCCCGATGTACTACTTCTTATATTAACATTAAAAATATAAATAAATAATAGCACAAAAAACCAAATAATATACACCTGTATTTATATAGATACAAATGATTAATTGCAGAAATATTTTTAACTTGCACAAAACATTTATAGTAATATGCCACTGTCATGTCACATTTATATTTTTCTATTAAATTTATCTGACGACCATAAATAACAGCATATAATTTATCGCCGGCGTCTCCGAAAATGAAACGAATAAAATAAACAAATTCATTAAAAGTCCAATTTTTTCCTTTCCTTTCATGTATATATGCGGTTCGGTAATATCATGACCTCATCCAATCTAGGCGAATAACAATTTAATAAAAGTTATGACAAGAAAATATGACGTTTAATTAAATATGCCCAATGGAAGGGAAATAGTTTCGTGATAGAGACTAAATCGAAAAAGTTGAAAATTTGCAAGCTACTTTCTACTATCTCAAACCAATCAGTGCCATTGGATTACTTCTAATATGTTTATAATAAATAATAAATTATAATTATTTTAAATCGTTGTGGATACTGACTTTATAATATATATTAAATTTGTTTACTTATTTACATTATTAATTTGATTATTTATATAACTAAAAATAATTCTTAATCAATATAAAAATAGTTATACTAGCTAAATGATTATTTAAAATCCATTTTCTGTATACTTCAACATGATGAATTGATGGAGGGAATCTTTCATAAAAGGTAGAAATTCTTTTTTATATACAAAATCCCCTATTCTATTAGCTCCAAGAGTGCTGACTCACAATTATTTTATCTATTGATCGTTTTTTCATTAGGTTGTGAAAATAATTCCCGCCGATCCTTTTAGTTCCCGCATTAAATCATAAAACACATGCCTACCAGTTAATATATATTTGCACGCGGTTGGTTTAATAAATCATTAATCCGGGCTGCGTTATACTTGTTTGTAATATAAATCAATAACGTGTAACAGGCCCCTTTGTCTTAAGACAAATTATTTTTTAAATTAACAAATTAGTATTTTAATGACATGACTACTATTAGTTCTTACAAAAAATACTACAAAATATAAATACAATTTATTATTTTACAATATTAACCTGGTTGATTGTTAGCCAATAGTGTATCATTTTGTTGAACTGATATCTGCCGTTCTATATATAGCTACGCTATGTAATTAATTCAGGATGTAATGAGAGGAATCTGCAAAACAGGGATGTATTACCTAGGTTATTTTAATGTTATATATAACATGCAGTATAACGAATTATGTATAGCAATATTCAAAAGAACAAATCCTGCCATTTATCTGTATATATATAAATATGGCATATATGCTAATAACACACACATTTCATTATTTTATTCGACAAAAACAGTGATAATCACGTGGCAAGAAATTGCCAGACTTCGGCGTATAAAAATTCGCCATATTACTCATGTTTAAAAATCTTTAAAATTCCAAAAAAAATAAAAAAATGTAATACCAAAAGCTTCATAACTAAATTAAAATGTTTTTTTATTAAAGCACCGTTTTTATGCGTTAGACAAATTTCTGTCGGTATAATTGTAGTTTTAATTACATCAACATAGTCAATTTGGAAAGATTAGTAAATTTAGGTTTGTTGAAGAAAACAGCTAACTATTCAAAATTCTAAATTAAAAATAATCTCAAAACAATGTTTTCTTATTTTGTTGTGATTTGTACGTTAAACTAGTAATTGTGGTTATTTTAAAACATGTCTTTAACGTTTGTCAATGTAGATTATGCACATATTTATTTTATTTACAGCTTTTATAATAGTAACACAGAGCTACTGTGCAGCCATATTATCGGCACATTGTAATACACTAAATACAAATCGACGGGTATTTTTCAATACGTTTAGATGTCTATGAGGAAATGGATTTTTTAAACTAAATTCAGATAAGGTGCCTGCTCGACAACTAGAAAACTAAAATAATATCCTTCAGATGATACAACATAGTATACTATCTAACCTAACCTAACCTAATCTAACATTTTCAGGATGTTTTTGTGTCTTGGGATATCTTACACCGCTACTGTGTAAAACATTGTACAATGCAGGTTTATATTATGTTCATCCCAAAAACATTTTATTTACCAATAAGTCAAATTTAATGGTGAGGATATTAGCAATACTATAAATAATCTTTATGCTATGATTAAAACCAATTTTTAACAATGGTTTTCTGTGAATGTGTAGTTTTGGATCATTGTAAATACTAAAATAATATCCTTCAGATGACACAACATAGTATAGTATCTAACCTAACCTAACCTATAATATACTACCTAACCTAACTTAACATAACATTTCCAGGATGTCTTTGTGTCTTGGGATACCTTGCACCACTACAATACTATGAATAATTTTTATGCTATGATTAAAACCAATTTTTAACAATGGTTTTCTGTGAATGTGTGGTTTTGCATCATTGTAAATACTAAAATAATATCGTTCAGATGATACAACATAGTATACTATCTAACCTAACTTAACCTATAATATACTACCTAACCTAACCTAACCTAACCTAACTTAACATAACATTTCCAGGATGTCTTTATGTCTTGGGATACCTTGCACCAGTACTGTGTGGAAAATATTGCACAATGCAGGTTTATATCATGCTCACCCCAAAAACATTTTATTTACCAATAAGTCAAATTTAGTGTTGAGGATATTAGCAATACTATGAATACTTTTAATGCTATGATTAAAACCAATTTTTAACAATGGTTTTCTGTGAATGTGTGGTGTTGCATCATTGTAAATTAGCTTATTAGTCAACATGGTTTTAGGGGAAAAGTGTACTGCATTGATTTAGAAAAATAACTACCAATTCTTTTGGATAAAGTGATTTGTATAAATGTATGTGAAACACGGTACCACTTTTGATAGTGTGCAAAATTATTGTACTTTGAACTTTTATTTAAAAACTTAAATAATAAAAGTCATGATAATTTATTTGTGTTAAACAGTTTAGCATGAACAATGTATACTTTTAAGTATACATTGTTTATGCTAAACTGTTTAGTAATGAGAATTTATTAAAATAAATTATCATTAAAACATAACACAAAATAATTCTATTAAATAAATTCAATATTATTAATTATAATAGAAGCTGTGTAATAAATTTGATAAAAGGTATTTTAAAAACACGAAAACATAATGTACGTTAAAAATACTTTTATTGTCCTTCTAAGTACCTAGTTGTCAGCAGAGACAACACACTTTTGATAACGTTCTTAAAACTTCTAAAAACTGCTGGAAAAATCTTTTTTAGTTATAGTTCTATCACATGGTGTTTCATGAGATTTGCAAACCATGTTCTCTGTACGGTCTATTTAAGATGAGAGAACAAAAAGTAGTAAATAGGACCAACATATAAAGAAAGCGGTGTGTGTTACGCAACAAGATATTGAGCACATGATATACGATGCATTGCAAATTTAATTTATTAAATCGAGCCTAACTTGCGATTAGAATATTATACTTATTAAATAATTGCTACGCCAGTACTCCATGTTGAAATAAACATTTACTTCAACATTTGGTAATGGCGTGGTAATACTTATAATATTCTAATTAATTTTATATTGCATTGCTCATGTTGAATGAATGAGTTTGGATCGACCGATAAAGCAAATTTATAATGGAAATGGAATGCGCGCAAAAATATAAAATAATTAAGTCTAAAAAATAAGAAAGCGTGCATTAGTAGGTGTATTGCAGAAGCAAATAAAATATGTAAGGATAGAAAGATGTAGAGAAAAATAATAAGTAAGAAAGATTTTTTAAAAATCAGTTAATTTCACAGAATTACTTGCCTACCAGGACAGAGAATAATTTAATAGAATAATTATTCTTTTGTATGTGCAAAGAAACATTTCTTATTATTATTTAACATATTTTCAATCACTGTTAATATTTAATAATAGATTATAAAAGTTTATGAAGTAATTAATTACGAATTCAATCTGCTATTTTATTCATGATTTATATCACTTAAATTTACAAGTTTACTTTACTCAAATATGGCAGCAATTAAATATAACTAAGTGTTTTTTGTTTATTTTGAATTAAAATTATATTTATGTAGACAAATATATTTAACCAGAAAATATATAGACATTATATTGTTGACAATGGTAGTTGCAAACGTAACATGTTATTGCCGATGGCAAAACACTTGTGTGTAATTGAAAAGGGATGTTTACAAACAAATAAATATCTTTTCAAGTGATCATTTGTAATGAGAATTACTGGTTGAGTATAACAAAAATGCACGGAAATGCTTATTATATCAAAATTATGCAATTTTAAATAAAATGTTAATAATGTTGGAACAGTAAATTCATGGAATGAGCTGTTTAAATGTTAGAAAATATGTGCACTAGTTTCAGAGCTAATGAAATGGATATTCTTTTGCTTTATTTACCTCAGCAGCGTTGAACAAGATTAAATGCCTATTTCATATTTCCTTGATAATATCCATGCTTTGCTATAAATTACAGAATGTTTTAAATTTTATCATCAGAAAGTTAATGGATTAAAAATATTTATACCAACATTTAAATTGTTATAAACATGAAATAAAACACTAATGAATTGCTTATTGTATTTTTTTTTAATAAAAAAGGATTTTGTTATGTTCTGTTCTTTTTTTATAAAACCGATTGTTAGTTATAAGACTTTTTTGGAATGATTAGATGTGATATTAATCTTGCAAATTATTAAAGATAAAGCTTATTATGAGCCCCTTTTGTAGAAAAAATAAAAGTACTAAAAATTATTGCTACACTTTTACTTTGCAAAATATTGTGAGTAATCAAATATATCACTTATTTGATTACTCACAATATTTTGACCCAGAAACATACATACTACAATATGCTGATGACACTGTACTGATATCATATGCAACAAACTTAAAACTGCCCATTAAACAGCTACAATCCTTGACCAATCAATTTAAAAAATGGTTTAACAACTCCAATAAATCTCAACTATTTATCCCATACCAAAGCATATCCAGAAACTCGCCTAATATAAAATTTACTA